>LPNX010160114.1:2710706-2912364 GCA_001517045.1 Pseudotsuga menziesii
GCAAATATAAGAGATTGTATAAGGGTTTTTTTGTAAGAAGGTTAAGTCCCAGCTATGTGCGTGGACGACCTCTGACGCTGTGTGTGCAGAGGAGTTTTGGTAAAAAGGAAGATTTGCAGCTGTGTGTGCAGAGGCCTGCTGCTGTGTGCGCGGCTTTGAGGACTGAAAGTATTTGCAGCTGAGTGCGCAGATCAGAACTGTCATTTTAGTTGTAAAGAGTTAAATAAAGCGCAGTTCTGTGGACGTAACCCCTACACTAGGAGTGAACCACGTGACATCTGGTGTTGTGGTTCATTTGTGTTGATTTGTTATTATATTTTATGCACTGTTAAGTAAATAACTAATAAAGTAAGATTGCTGTTAATAACTAGCTTCGCTGTGAATTCCCAGATAAGGGCTGTGCAAGTAACTGTTTGTTTACCTAATCGCGAAGCTACATAATTGATAATATAAGCATTGTGTTACATGATTATTAATAGTTAAAGACTAAAGGTACAGTAAGATTCTCTCTTCTGCTTGCAGAAACCTAATTCTACGGCACCCCATAGCTGTTTCGGGTGAGATTGTAGCCTGTTTGCAGGCTGCCCCCGAAAGGGCCAACAATGTGGGTCTTTTGTTGGTGCGAAGTTAAAGGTAAAACCCGGGTCTGCCCAGATAGCCCAACAAATTGGTTCCGTTTCCGGTTGAACTCAGTATCTGTTGAAGAGAGATCTACGTCGTACCTCGAGGGCTCTATTTTGGTGACCCTCTGTAAAAGAAATTGGTGATTGGATCGAAGCGACCTATTTCAAGTTTGCAGAACAGGAAAATAAAGATCCCCGTCGTAGCGCAGAACAATTTTTGCAAAGGTACGTATTTTCTGATGTTCATGAAATTTTCTTTGGTTCTATACACATAGAGTTGCACTAGTGGTTATCCAGGTTAACAGAAAGGAGGACGAACTTCCAAGAAAACCAGTTTCCTCCCTGGACCCCTGCAAGAATCGCTATCTTGAAAAAAGTGAACAACGCGATCTCACGAGCCGTGGATTTTTGGACTGCGCAAACTCTCGAATAATTTGTGACAGAGTTCGCCATCGACACAAGTACCTCCTTTAGAAAAGCTGAACGACAATTTTTCAAAGGACCAAGGGGTAAGTACTTGAACCTATTTAGTTTGAATATTAAAATACTATTGGTTGAAAAAGGAATCTTGCTTATAGAATCAGATTGTTAGATCTAGTATTGCTAACCTATGATTGGAAGTGTCTGGGACTTCAACGAGCAAAGTGGTTTGCTGCGAAGTGGCAAAAGATATAAGAGAGATCTCGGTTCCTCCACTGAGTATACCCCTTTAAGCTCTGAAGCCCCTGAGTCTGCCGAGGCCCCCCCTATTAGAAACCCTCCGATAACCCCGCAGCAGAGACCTATTATCCCTGAGAACCTGTCACAGTATGAAAGTAACCCTAGCCCAAATATCCCTGTCACAAGTCAGTCTTCCCCAGCTAGTTCAAACCCTTCTACCCCCCCTATATCCCAGATGGCCCATGTTCATGATGACATCAAACTACCGGTTTTTAAAGAAACTGGGTCAGAAGATCCAGAATAGTTCTGGTTCCTGTGCGAAGCTGTGTGGACCGCGAAGAACATTACGGACATAGATGTTCGACAAGTGCAGCTGATCACTTCTTTCAAAGATCGAGCCCTAACTTGGTTTATGAAGTTTGCTAGCACGCAGAATCCTATCTTGGCTGACATCAAAGCAGCACTGATCCGAGAATTTAAGAAACCTAAATCAGAGTCGCAGTGCATCACTGAGTTAAAAGAGATTCAGCAGCGGCGAGGTGAATCTGTGTGGGACTTTGATCAGAGATTCAAAGTTCTGCTTGACCAAGTTAGCTTCACGATTGGACCAGCACAACATAAGAAGTTGTTTATTGCAGCATTATTACCTCACATCAGAGCTCCACTCATGCAACAGAAGGTTGCTGATCAGCAAGAGGCCTTAGAGATTGCCATAAAGCTTGAAACTGCACCTCTCGAAGATAATTTTGGCATAGCTCAAATTCAAGCGCAGCTCATGGAGATGGATTTAGAGCTTTGCAACATGAAAAAAGGGAAATCCACCTGCGAAGAGGTATGGTGTATATGTTGTCGAACAGAAGGCCACGACAAGGACCAGTGTCCTGCGCTGAGAAACTATTTGAATACTGGCACACCAAACCCGCTGAATCCTAGTGTTTTGTACTGTGAGATCTGTCGAACTACTGGCCAGCATCGACTGGAAGACTGCTATATGTTACAGAGGTATGTTCAAGTCTCGAAGAACCCATAATGTAAATTCTACAAGTCAATAGGCCACAATGAAGATGAATGTCGCAGCTTCGACCTTATGAGGGAGAGTACCTACGACACTTATAGGATCTACCTGGATGCACAAGGAAATGATGGATGTGGTTACTGAGGTGGTCGAGGCATTTTTAGAGGCCGTGTTCATGGTATGCCTGGAGGAGGTCGAGGTCAAGTTATTTGCTATAACTGCAATCAGGCAGGACATCTAGCTCGAGACTGTCAAAACCCAACCACGACATGCCGATACTGCAGAGCATTCGATCATGTCATCGAGCAGTGCCCACAATTGCTAGCTAAAATTCAAGAAAGGAACAGTAAACCTAGTCCGAGTGTCCAGTTGATTGCTGTTGAGCCACGACCAATCCCAGCTATTAATGTGGTTACAAGAAGTGGAGCTACAACAGATGTGCAGTGCCCGGCAAAGCAGCCTGACGAAGCTTGGGTTCACAAGGCCGTAAAGAAAACTCCAACATTTGATGTTCGACGAGAAAAAGAAACTTTTTTGGAAGCCATACAATACTTTGCTGATCTAGATTTTCCTGCAGCAAACAAGTAGCATCAGCAGCTGAAATCCTAGGAAGACTCACAAGACCAAGTAAGTACTATGTCATCATTTATACAGAGTTGCATCAAATTGTTAAGAAATCAAAATTCCTTAAATGAATTACAAAAGGTTATTCAGTCTTGCGAACCTCAGCAAAGCCTTGGTAAGGAAAAAGCTGTCAGTAGAATTAGAAGGACTGGAAGAGAGATGAGACTACATGCTCAGATAGGAGAATATGACATGAAGGATATTATTTTAGACCTGGGTTCAGAAGTCAATATCTTAACTAAACAGACATGGGAACAAATGGGAAATCCCACCCTTGACTGGTCCCCTATCCAATTGAGATTAGCCAATCAGCAGAGGATTCTTCCTTTAGGAAGATTCCCTAGAGTACCAGTGGATATAGATGGAGTTAGCACTGTAGCAGATTTTGAAGTTATTGAGATCACTGATGACAGTAACCCTTATCCAGCTTTGTTAGGAATTGAGTGGGCAATAGATAGTGATGCAGTTATCAATCTTAAAAAGAGACAAATGACTTTTGAAGGGAAGGGATTGAGAGCTATACTACCATTGGATCCTTCTCAAGGAGAAAGATATATGGAGCCAGTCAGAGAGGAAGATCAGGATATTTTGGACCATATCTATAATATCACAGCTAAAGAAGAATATTATGTCGAGCCTAATACCGAAGGTGTAATGGATTGGCAATGTGATAGCTCCTGCATGTCTGATTCAGATGATGGTCTAGAGAATTGGCAAAATCGACTATACGAGCTACATGGCAATCGGTGCGCACAAATTACCAAATATCTTAGATGCCTTAGTGCACAGGCCAGAGATTTGCCTACATATGATGGGTTGACAGACCCAGGAAAATTTATTACGCAGTTCTCAGAACAAGTGCCAGAATCACAGAGAATGCAGACTTTGGAAGCAGCATTAAGAGCTACAACAGTGAGATGGCGGAATGGCCACAGGAATTATATTCATAGTTGGGAAGCTTGCTAGGAATTTCTATGCCTCAGATTCATAGACCAATCTCAAGAGGTGTGAAGCAAGTTCAATGGGCAGAATAATCCTCAGGAACATTTGAAGCAATGTTATGCAGCATGGGAACATGTACCTCGCGAGGAATGGGTGCATAATTTTGTGCACACTTTGGAACCTATAGCAAAAAACTGGTATATGGAGGTCGAGCTTCGACACGGTACTGTAAGTTGGGATGATCTTGTTGATAGTTTTATACTTACATTTTCTATTAACGAAGTTTGCCCTACTTTAGATGTAGATGTCAGCATGATCCATGACAAGGCAGTTGATGATCAAGAAAGAACTGAGTACCAAACTAAGGAGCAGAACCAAGAAGTTAGGGCACCAAACCTAACAACCCCGTCATAGATCTTACCAGGACAAACCGCAGAGAAATGTTGTACCAAGACTGCCCGTTGTGACGAAGCTAAGACAATGATTTTGTCGGAGCACAAAAACACGGCAAAGCTTAAAATCCAGCCGTTGGAAAACAGCCAAATTGGCGGCATGGGCACTTTAATTACCTTAATTGTCTATACTAATGAGATCATGGAAAATACAGTACCAGTCAGACAATATTTTTATCAGATTTGGTGCCTTAAATGCATCATCCTAACAGATTTGATTGATAAAGTGTATAAGAAGAATCCTAAGTTGGCAAAACTCATATTCTGCATTTCCTTGACACTTATGAGTGAACCCATGACAGAAGAGCGAGAGCTTTAGGATCTAGTAAGAGAGTTTGAATAGAGGGGTCTCTAGAGTCATTCCGATCCCCCACATACCCCTGTGCCCCGTGAAGAAGCTCACATAGCCCCGCCGCGGCCGATGCAGACATTGTCCGCCAGGAAAAAGTTTAAACCTAAAGTTCGTTTTAAACGGAATGAAGACCGACATAGGAAATCAGGGCAAACATCAGGGATGCACCAGATGAACCCGCCTAGTTCAGCACAGGTCCCGACTGGAGGAGATGAGCACGTTGAACCACTGTGGCCACCGTATCTCTAGCCCGTTCGGCCAGGCTTCTAGCCACCCCGACAGACAAAGCAGTTTACATTAAGCACGCCCTCGCTGCCACCAGGTGTATAGCTGGTTGGAACCATGATAGGAAAAATAGACCAGCTTAAGTATGCCGACCATGACACAAATGATCATAGCAAGTTTCCACAGTTTGAACCTGCTCAATACTTGCATCACGTCAAATACCCAAACAATGGCACGACACTATTGGAAGTGCAACAATGGGCTGCCGGCTTGGCCACAGCCGACCTACTAAAAATGCTTGATGTTCCTCATTTTGGGCGCAACACATAGGTGACCATTGTGGTTAAGCAGCTGTTAGCATTAGTACATGATGGCCACTTGTGGATAGGAGACAAGCAAATTCCTATCAATGCCGAGCTTATTCATAAGATCACAGGCTTACCGATAGCAGGGCCTGATCCGAGCACTGAATTTTCGTCAAAACACGAGGATACAAAGCTCGCGCAGAGCATGAAGGACCGTTTCGGCCTGACCAAGGGGAAATGAGGGTATCACACTTCCACGATTGAGGACAAGAACATCCGCTTCGCAGCTGAGCTCTTAGCGTGCAAACTTATGCGAAAGTGCAGGCCCAATGAAGTGCCTGCCCCAGTTATCAGAATCGCTATAAACTGCGCTGAGGGTTACACTTACAACTGGGCCGCATATCTTGCGAGGGAATTCCTGGAAGATGCCCGTGATGCGTAGGAAAAAGGTAGACCTTTTCATTATTCCTGACTATTAATACTTATTGCACTAATTGGGTGGAAAGAACCCACTGAGGCTCAGTTCGTGGAGGCACCCCCAGGCATGCCGGGTGAAGTAAGATACGCATCCCTCTGGATGTCGTCGAACAAAACATCTCAATAGATGACGAACACTGTGTTCAACTTTTATGGCATGAGTATACACTACGAGATCTTGCGAATACCACGACTTACCCATGAGCTGTTCTCTCAATATGAAGGTGTCGCGAACTTCAGTGCCGACATGAATCATGTTTTCATTCAAGCCCAGGCAGATCCAACACATCAGTGGTTTAAGTCACCATATGTAGTAACCAAAATAGACATCCTGGGAATAGTTCAACAGTGGCTGGCTGACTGGTTGAAAGATGCAGGGAAAAAACCCACCATTCTAGTTCCCCCTGTTACCCAGATAGGCGTAGGTACCAGTTAGGCGCAGCAGCAAAACCCACTAGAAGACAGCGAAGATCTAAGTGACTCATAGCAAGATGGAAACAACCAAGGTGGAGATGGCGACCATGAAGAAGAAGATGAGGATTCGGTCAACACTCTATAATATCTTAATCGGTCAACTAAGCACAAATCGCTAGAGGTAGAGGAGGTAACCAAGCCTCAGTCCCACAAGAAGACAAAAGCATCGAAGGACAAAAATCTAGACGAAGGAGTCACTGTGACGCTGGAAGAGCTTGAGCAATCTCTCGACAAATCTACTAAAACACTAACTCAAAAGTGGTCACAGTTCGTGGATGTGCATCTTACTGCGCTCATAGGTGTAGCAAATAGGGTGTCAGAGCTGAAAGAGTTAGCAACAAAATCAGTGACTAATACAGCGACAAGTAGTACCCCAGCATCCGCACAGCAGGATATGAGGCAATGGCTGACCAGAGATAACATGGGCCAAGTGTCAAGTGCAGCTGTAATACTGACTGATGTAGATTCCCGGCCGCAGATGAGTATGACAGTTGGGATCGATTACACCAAGCTGTCTGTGACAGAATTGCACCTCTGCCAATTAGCCATCATGAAGGAAATCGATGCATGAGATCACTATTCTCAAATCCAGTTGAAGGATACCATGAAGCAAAGCCAGAATCTCGCAACAAGGCTGAAAGAAGTTGCGCAAAAGAAGACAGAGGCTGAACATAAAAGAGCTACACTAGCGTGAGCGCTGGATGAGGCATGTCAGAGTCTTCCTAACTTCAACATCCAAGATGAAGAAGAACCAGAGAAATGAGTTTCCAAATTGAGAGACTACGCCCAACAGTCTCGCAGTGAAATTGAAAATTTAAAAATAGAACACCAGAATCAAACCGCGGAGCTTCAACTTCGCATCCCTCCAAAAACCCCACCTAAGGTCCAAGAACAACACCACAGGGACATCCAGGCCTCAGCAGCAAAGATATATGATATTGTGGGCAGTGCAGCAAAGCTGCTGGAAGACAGTATCGAAGCATGGGAGAACCTGTAGGACCATTCAGATATAGGTAAGGTACAAAAAACCATCAATCTGCGACAGGAAAAATTAGATGCAGTCAGAGCAGAAATTAAGACGCTTCCTCCTATGTAGAAAATGGCTAAGGTGAAGCAGAGCAAGGAGCTCTAGCAGGAAATCGACTCTTGCAGGACGAAGGTAACACTACTAGAAAATTTGCTGCAGCCACTTGTCGATGAAGCATTGGAATTGAGCAATGCTGCGGAGAGTCAGCTCAAAGTTTTGAAGGCCTATGATACTTTTGCGTAGGAAAAGGCTAATGAAGTATCATCCTCAGTGTTACAAATTGGTGGAAAAAGAGAAAGCAGCTGACGACGTTATACACAACCTCAACAGTCGTTTCCATATCCTTACAAAGAAGATTCTCCCACCAGAAGAGTCGCAGAGTGCCCCAGGACGGGCCACAAGTGAGTCTTAGGGGCTTGTTGGGGCTCCAACCCTAAGGGTCCTTAGTTTTGGTAACTCTGTATTTTTTGTGGAAGTGTAAGCAGAGTTACAACCTAAAATAGTCTTAGGGGTGTCACAGGTGGGTCAAAACCCCTGTTTTGTAGTCAACCCTTGGGTTAAATCCAGGGTTAGGGTTTTGGGCGCCCATGGTGTAAATCCATGGTTTTGTAACAGTGCGCTATATAAATAGGCACTTATGTAAAGAAGTAGGGTTAGGTCTTGAATTATTATCTTATGAAGCTAATGTAATGCAAAGATAAGAGATTGTATAAGGGATTTTTTGTAAGAAGGTTAAGTCCCAGCTGTGTGCGTGGATGACCTCTGTAGCTGTGTGCGCAGAGGATTTTTGGTAAAAAGGAAGATCTGTAGCTGTGTGTGCAGAGGCCTACTGCTGTGTGCGCAGCTTTGAGGACTGAAAGGATCTACAGCTGAGTGCGCAGATCAGAACTGTCGTTTTAGTTGTAAAGAGTTAAATAAAGCGCAGTTCTGTGGACGTAACCCCTACACTGGGGGTGAACCACGTGACATCTGGTGTTGTGGTTCATTTGTGTGATTTGTTTTTATATTTTATGCGCTGTTAAGTAAATAACTGATAAAGTAAGATTGCTGTTAATAACTAGCTTCCCTGTGAATTCCCAGATAAGGGCGGTGCAAGTAACTGTTTGTTTATCTAATCACGAAGCTACATAATTGATAATATAAGCATGGTGTTACATGATTATTAATAGTTAAAGACTAAAGGTACAGTAAGATTCTCTCTTCTGCTTGTAGAAACCTGATTCTACGGCACCCCATAGCTGTTTTGGGTGAGACTGTAGCATGTTCGCAAGCTGCTGCCGAAAGGGCCAACACTGTGGGTCTTTTGTTGGTGCGAAGTTAAAGGTAAAACCCGGGTCTTCCCAGATAGCCCAACAAGTAGTATGGTTCTTTTGTGCAACAGCATCCTAAATTTGTGCATGCGAACCTATCAATGTCCTTCTGAACTGATGGATGTGTGTGTTTCTTATGTATGGAAGAGGTATAGAATTATCAATTTTCTTCTTATGTGGGCCAAGTGGTTAATCATTCGCTATCATCATGTATCACTTTCCTAGAACTTTGTTGCACAACTCTGTAGGGAGCGAAATTGTGTGAGAGAGAACAACATGCTCATTCTGATACTGGGACCTAGTTCTCCTTCTATCTTTTGGATTCCCAACACCATCCCCAGCTGCAGCAATGAGCTTTTGAGCCCATCTAGGCTTATCCCTTTAGTTTGGAATGGTTTTTGGATCTGGATCTAGAATCTCATGAGATTCAGCCTCAATACCAAGATCATGCTGATCTTGATCCTCTTCATCTAAATCTGAAACATGTAACAAATCATCATTATCAAAAGGTAGTGGAAGAGTGATTATACCTTCTTGTGCTTCAGATGGTGGTGGATCAAACAACTGATCTTCTTCAAACTGAACACTCCTCTCAATGAAGCATTTCCTAGTTGCAACCTCCATCAACTTGTATGATTTTTCATCTTCTACATATCCCAGCATAATGCATTCGCTACTTTGGGCTTAGAAGGCATTTCTCTTATGAATGGGTATTCTAGCCCAAGCTTTGTAACCAAAAACTCTCGAGTGAGATACATTGGGCTTATTCCCATACAGTGCTTTGAATGGAGTGGCCCCAACCACTGATTTATGAGGTACTCTATTCTATAAGTATGAAGCACAATTTATAGCTTCTTACCAAAGAGAATGAGGAAGATTCTTGGCATGTTTCCATCTCCTTTAGTGATCTATTTTTCCTCTCAACCACATCATTCTGTTGTGGTGTGTATGGAACTCAGTGTTCGATTCAAATCCCCTTTGATTCACAATAATGATGGAAATATATTTTAATGTACTCTCCTCATTTATTAGATCTTATGGACTTGATATTTTTCATGAAACTATTCTTAGCCATAGCTTTAAAAAATTTAAAATTTTCAAAAACTTTTGATCTATGTTTCATGAAGTATATCCAGCTGAACCTATAACAATCATCAATAAAAGTGAGGAAATAATTGCAACCATTAATGGATGTTGTGGGAATTGGTCCTGCCACATCACTATGTATCAAATCAAGTATAGAGGCATCTCTATGTGCTTTCCCAACTTCATACCTCTTCTTTGGATGCTTACCTACCAAGAAACCAAAACATACTCCATCAAAATTTTGGATGAGAGGAAAACCTTCAACCATTTTAACACCGTGGAGTTGCTGGATATATTTGAAATTGAGATGCCCAAATATCTCATGCCATATATTACTGGTGTTGTTAGCATTATTTGATAAAGTTGTAGGATGTGAGACAAGAAAAAAATGTGAGAACTCATAAGCCTTAGTGGCATGATTAGCAATACATTTCATCCTTACAATAGATTTTTCTGTGATCTCAACCGAGTCTGAGTCGAATGTAACTCTCCCGGGAGAGCATGTATGGGTCATCTGATAAACAAAAAACAAATTAGCTGCAAGGGAGGGAACATAGAGAACATTTTTGAACTCACCATGATGGATTTTAACTAAACCTCTTCCTGCTTTTGGAATTTAGGATTCATCTCCCATGTGAATGTTAGGCCCTTTTGATAGTGTGAGGGTAGATAAAGATTCCTTGGAGGAAACCATGTGGTTGGATGTTATAGAATCAATCAAGTAGGTCATCAACTAAGTAAGGCCATCCTTCAAGGCATGGAAACTCTCATGATCTTCTGTCTATGGTCCAACATCATACTTCTTTGCTCCATGTGGAAGAGAAATGTTGTTCTGTTTAGGGAACGCAGATAGCTGGTCGATCTTCTTCTTCATACAAGAGTTCTCAAGATGAAAACCCCTCATACAATAGGGACACTTTGTATTTTCAATCATTTTCTTCTTCTTGGAGCCCAAAGCTCCTTCGAAAGACTTCTGACTCTCTTTAGGCTTCGAATCAGATGCTTTAGGATCCTTCCCCTTATGCCTTCCTTTATCTTGCACATTGGTAGATTATTTCATCAATATAGCTTGGTTTTTGGAAGTTTGGAGGACTCCCATCTAGACCAAATTTTCTTGCTCATGTATTAAGGACTCAACAAAGACATCAAGTAAAGGAATCTTCCAATTTGGAATGGAAGCTCTTCTGAAATGGAAGGTAGAGACAAATACAAAATAATCAGAACCAATTTTTCCAAGTACAGAGAGCACAAGCAGCTCATCCTTTCTCTCTATTCCACATTTCTTACATTGTAGTGCAACTTGAATTTGGTAAAAAATTGGTATATGGTCTTGAAACTGTTGGGTTGCAATGATATTAGATCATTCTCTAGAATGTGTCCCAAATCTCATCTTGCTTTCCAAACAATAATTCGATCTTCTCCTAAGCTTCTTTGGGAGTCAATCCCTTGAGATGAAAGAGGAGGTCTCTGGAGATGTGAGCACAAAGGAAGTCCAAGGCTTCATGCAACTAGTTTAAGAACTTGCTCTTCTCAGCGGGATGATAAGGTTCAGTCTCTTGTCCCATTGTCATGTTGTATAGGCCAAGCTTGCATAAGGAGACCTGCATATTTTCTCTCCAATCAACATAGTTGAAGGGTCTCAGGATCTGGGGTAATAAAGATTGATTCCCCATCAATTCTCCTTATGATCATTCAATTTCTTCAATCAAGATACGCAGCACCTGTAAGAAAACAATGCAAAAAAAAACCAATCTACACTATGTCAGAATCAATACTTCCCTCTCGACATGTACACTTTTTGAGTGTTTGTCATGCCTACACGACCACTCTGAATGAATCTAGAGATAGCAAGGAACTCTTTTGTGGGGCTTTTGTGCAAACCCAACTACTTCTGGTGTATAACGGAGAATAAACAAACTTAAAGCTTTCCTTAGGAGGCTATGATACCATATTAGAATTAATGTGCCATTGATATTCAGGCAATGAGTGCCATTATATTTAAATATTATGCAGTGTAAAAGGAATGAATAATACCCACTGAACAAAACAAATCTCAGAGGAAATAGATAAGTATTTCTCAGTATAATTATAGTATAAACGTCATTAATCCTAGAAGTATACAACCATGTTACATAAAGGAGAATCTGAATCATGTGGATAGGATTCGAATGACCAACTCAATCTGACTACATGGATAATTGGAAGTTTCTAAATCACTATCGAACTAACTAGCTAAGCTCCAGTTGTCTAATCCAGTATCTCAATCAGTTAAACTAGTCTAATTGAGGTGGTAGGTGAGAAGTAGGTGAAAATAGGCACCTTCCCACATGCATCCATGCAAGACTGGTGCTAACTGAACTGGAGGAAATATAACTGAATGTAACTGAAGCATAACTAAGCTTGACTAGTCACCAACTGCCAACAACTGAAGGAGGTTGGTGACGGCACTCCTAGTGGCTCCTAAATTATACGGATTGGTCTAGGAGGCGCATAAAATGATGCATGAATGTGAAATTAGTTGTTGTTGGCCTCTATATATGTTCCCCACACTCTAGCGACTGGTACATGTGTCCCCATTAGGCCAAGTGGACCCAATGGTACTAGTTGACCCAATAATAACTAAATGACTCCTAAGTTAGGAAAATAGAATCTAATAGACCAGTTTGGACAAGGGAGGATTATAATCGTAACACTCCTTACTTCGTATGACCTTGTCTTGTATGGTGTTAATCATCCTCTGTTAGTACGTATAGACTGAAATTCAGAACCATCTGATTCTTGTCTTTGCTAGTCTTTGTGGTCAATATTCTTATGCCAAATTGGTTTTCTTGGTCGCTTCTACAATTCTTTCTTCCAAGAGAGGTCTTTTCATACCTTAGGCCAGTTTAGGGTTTTTTTTGTGGACATAGTATAGAAGATCATTTGCTTCGTTTACATCACATACACGCACTTGTTTGTAGTTTGTTTTCCTTTTTTGTTTTGAAAGAAAAAGTAAAAAGAAAAATTATTTTATTTATATGCATTTAGTCGAGTGTCATTAGCCTTAGGTGCATTCCATATCTCTATTTTTGAAAATAGAAAACATATCTTTCAGTTGTGGCCTCCATTTTCAGTTTGAAAATAAAATAGAAGTAAAACTTCTCTATTTTGAACCTCTTTCACATTTTCCATGTTGTTTCCACTTTCAAGTAAAAAACATCACTAGTTTCATCACCTCTATCTCTTTTGAGTAATCAACGGCCCTTAAAAGGAATGTTGATAATCTAAAATATATTAGTAAGTTTTATTTCTAGGGATGACACACACTAGTCTGGGCTAGTGTTTTGGGTTAGGATTATCTCTAAACTACCCAAAACTATTAAAATAAAACATAGTGGCCTTTCTTTAAGGAAATACATCCTTACAAAGAGGTGAACTGGAAATCTCCTCTCACATAGGAGTCAAGTAGGAGTTCGTACGAGATTGAGTTGCGGAGATACCCCTCTGATACTCGGTCGAGCATACACTAGATTTGTTGTGCGTCTGGGGATTCACTAAATACCTCCTTTTGGCCCCGTGTGGTTCCTGGTACTATTTGAGTTTTGGGATTAGCTACGCTTCACATGCGCATCAACCAGACTGATGATTGTTCCATTGGAACTTCTTTTTTTATTTTAGTAGCCTTACCATATTGACCTTTAGGTTTCTTACATGGTTAATGGTGGAAGGTTATTTCCATTGTACCTAGGACATACGTGGGAGGAAACCTCATGTAACTATTTGGAAAAGTAGTTGGTGATTCAAATGCTTTCCCCAAATTGATTGTATTGTTGACCCTGGGTAACTGTCATTCACCCTTCATTGGTTAGTCATGGGCCCTCATCATCCCAATCTCCTTTGGAAGGTATATTTGTGTGCCTGATATGGATACTTAGGATTTTGTTCTAGTTGTGTGCTCTTTGTGTTGTTGGTTGTTAGTCGACCTCAGAGTTTTCTTTCTTGTTGAGTCAGAAACTATGGCTAGTACCCCTATGGGAACCAACCAAGAAAATCATATGCAAGGGGATTCTTGTGCTTTTCCTTTTACTGGGAATGTTGGTGTTCCCTTTATGGCCACACCAAATATTCCTGGATTCACCCTTGGGCTACCAATTTGGTTTTTTTCCACTCTGAATGCCTTGAATGCTTCTGATGATTCTCAATAAAGCACCTTATATCAAGGGCCTCAAAACAATGTTCCCCCTTAATTAGTAGCAACCTCTTCCCCTCCTTCCACCTCATGTGGTGAAAGTTCTAATACTAGTAATCAGTAGCCTAAAAGGAATAAAAGGAGGAAGAATAGGAATAAGACATGAAAGCAAAGGGGCAATCATCCATCCTCTGGAGTTCATTCTAGGGATATTCAACCAGCCGCAAAAGCATAGGGGCAGACACCCATCCTTTGGAGGTCATGTCGGGGATATTTAACCAACCTTTGTTAACCATGTTGGACCTAGTTACCCAACCTATGCAGTTCAAGCTAGGGGAAGTCACCTAGCCTCTAGAGGTCACTCTAGGGGCATTCAACTAGCCTCTGCAAGTCATGTTGGGACCAATCACCCAACCTCTAAAGGTAATGTAGGGGGGATTCAACCAAATTATGCAAGTCATGTTGGACCCATTCACCCAACCTTTGGATTTCATGCTGGGGGAAGCCACCCAACCTCTGCAAGTCATGCTGGGGGAAACCACCCAACCTCTGGAGGTCATCTAGGGGCAGATAGTCAACCAATGCAAGTCATGTTGACATTATTGGGAAGACCAAATGTCACAAGATGCAAGCTTAAGTTCCTTGTAAAATTTTGCAAGGGAGATCACCTTACCCATTTGTGCCCTACTATTGTAGAACACAACAAAATTTTAACCCAAAATACGATGAAGAAATTCGACGAAATTAACTGTCTTGTTGGATTTAACCTTCTAAATTACAAATCTTGATCAATTTTTTTTAATTGATACATGGCATTCTTTGATATCCTATGGTCATTCGTTATTCGATGACTACTGTTGGTTATCCTACGAATTCCGTCGGTTATCTGACATATACATGGTAATGGTAACTAGGGTAATATCATCAGATACCCGACGAAATTTAAATTTTAAAAACTATAAATTGTGGTAACATTCTGACATATTTGCTATACAAGCAACAGTATGCAGAAATTCTATTCTTCGCACGGACTGGTTTCTGTTAAATAACACAAAATTATTTCAATTATTTTTGTGATTAAAAATAGCGAAGTGTGGAGATCAATTTTTTAATATCGATAATCTTCATTCAAGCTCTTTATGAGAAAATCTCAAATAGCATATTCCTAATCTAGACAAACAAAATCGAAAGTTGCTTGCTAGATTGTGGGATGGACTGTAAAGAAAAGGTGATGGGAAATGTTATTGTTTATGTAGTCAATGCAGGTGCTTTAAAATGGGAATAATATATATCACAATGGCCAGAAAACATTGTAGGGAACATGGACACGCCGAGGGGGGACATGAATGTCATCCATTTGTAAGTTTTGCATTATATATGTTTTTATATTGATTTCTTTTGTAAATGTATGTATTATTTTAATATTTATTATATTAACTAATATGTATTGATGGTTTCATGTAATTACAAAGTAAATACATCCTATGGCATATCTTCCAAAGGACATGCTTTCAAAACAAGTACCAAAGGAACATGGAGCTATGAATAATGGAGAACAGATTAATGATCATATTGATAACATAGTTGAAGATGATTGTACAAATACATTGATCCATGATACATTTAATGTTATAATGGATGATGATGATGGTGATCATGAAAATGATGAATTTGATGGTGTTCATGATTTACCTCTTCTTGAGAAGTCATATGAACCCCTTTCTGAGGTCTCCAACACAAATCTTATCCCTGCTATATTTTTTGTAATGAACTTGAAGGTTATGAATGGTCTTTCAAACACATCAGTCACATGGATGTTAAGGTATTTAATATATTCCATCACATATATATGATTTCACTAAAAGTTATCATTCTTTTTCTAATAAAATTATTGTTAATTCATAATTCAAATTAATATGGATGAAATGTGCTTCATTAATATTGTTTATATATTTATATATTAACTAGATTTTTATTTTAATTTGTTGTAGCTTGATAGCTGAATTTTTGTTACCACCATCAAATATTTTACCTCGCACATATCGATATTTATCTTCCATCACGAAAGAAATTGGAATGCAGTATGAAGCAATTCATGCATGCCGCGATGACCATGTTATATATTATAATCAACATGAATTTGAAACTGAATGTCTAGAATGTGATATTAGTAGATATTGAATAAATCAAGTAACAAAAAAGGTGCCTCGTAAGGTTCTTCTTTATATTCCCATTATTCTATGTTTGCAACGACTGTTAGGTGAAAAAACATAGCGCAATTTATAGATTACCATGCACAGAACAGAAGTCAAGATGACATTATTCGAATGCCTGCAGATGGTTCTGCATTTAGAGATATGGAGGAAAAATGGCCTCACTTTAAAGAAGAACCTTGTAATATTAGGATTTATTGGAATTATATGGTGTCAATCCATTTGGAGAGATGAGCTTTGTTTACTCGATGTGGTCTATTTTTTTATTATCTACAATAACATTCCTCCATGGTTGTCAGTAAAGAGGGAGCACATAATGTTGTCGATGATTATTCCAGGCATGTGTCTACAACTTTTTTTTAATGTAGTGGCATCTCATTTGTCGTATTTTGTTGCATATATATATCTTGTGCATTGTTTATATATCTAAATGGTTGTAATAATTATATATTTTATATGTTCAAATCAATCAGGTAAGTACCAAGTTATGTTCAAAGAGGGAGCACATAATGTTGTCGATGATTATTCCAGGCATGTGTCTACAACTTTTTTTTTAATGTAGTGGCATCTCATTTGTTGTATTTTGTTGCATATATATATCTTGTGCATTGTTTATATATCTAAATGGTTGTAATAATTATATATTTTATATGTTCAAATCAATCAGGTAAGTACCAAGTTATATATATATATTGAACCTCTTATTGACGAGCTACTAAAGTTATGGAATGGAATCACTATGTATGATGCATATAGACCAATATGACAAAGGAAATTTCAATTCCATGCAATGCGTGTATGAACAATACATGATGCCCCGGGGTTAGCCCATTTTTGTGGTTTGTAATTATAAGTTCCACTTTAATTGCATTTATTTTTATGAACTAGTTAATATATTCTGCACGCATGTTTTTTAAAATAATCCATTCATTTTATATATAATTATAATTGACATAGATAATCCATCCCTTTATGTAGGTCATCCCTTTATGTAGGTCTTCATATAAAGGGAAAATTTGCATGTCCAGTTTGTGGTCCTAAGATCAAATCTCGTCATTCCAAAAGTTTAAGAAAGGAGGTGTTTGATGAGTATAGGCACTTCCTCTCTAAGAATCATAGGTATCGAACTACCAAAATACATTTATTCAGTTGGGAGCAAGAGACTACATTAAAACCACATATAATGTCACCTCGCCTATGGAAGTTTCAATATAATACAAATCGTCAAGGTACATATGAATCATTATATATGAAATGTTATGAAATTTTGTTTATCGCGTGTTTTTACTGTAATTGACATTGATTTCTGTAATTTCATTTTAAAATATGATTCATGATGGCCATCATGATCATGAAGGAATTAATGGGCCTCCACGAGGAATGAAAATTTATCTTAAACAATTCAGTAGGTTTCCCTACTATGAGCACCTACAAATTTCTCATTTGTTTGATACAATGCATATTGGAAAGAATGTGGCTGAAACATTATGGTGAATATTGGATGGAAGGAGTAAGAAAGAAAAAATTGTCAAATTTTGCAATGACATTCAAGAATCCAACCATGCAATGAAAGACATCATTCAATTTCATAGAAACAGAGACCAAATTAATATAAACTCACTTCCATGGATGTTGTCATGTCCCCACCCCTCATCCCGACGATGGAGAGGACACGACCAACACTATTGCTATCAAATGGGTGATCTAGCCCCATTAACATAAACATAAAAATGCATTGGATTAAAACATACATAGATGCATAACAATTGCAATTATATAGCGGAAGCAAATCATCCATACAAGCATTACATGTATGGAACATAAGATACGCATATGCATTAATACACAATAGAATCAATGCATTCATTCATTCCAAGAATTCATCATGTTCATCATAATTCATTAAAATAAATACAGATGCAAAGGTAAGTAAACAAGAATAGAAGTAAATACTTATCTCGTAACTGCGTTGTCCTGCAACTAGATACGTCGCTGCAACATTCCACCCAACCATAGGCCAGTGTGCTCCTTAATCTCTAGGAATCACTGCCACCCCCGAGCTAGGTATGATTCCACAAGGCACTAGGTAACAACATGCTTACACCCAACAATACCATACATCCACAGTCAAGCCAACACACATTTGGGTTTCACAGACTGTCCTGCCAAGCTAATGAAAAACTAAGATCCACGACTATTAAGGAAACAAACCAACAACATAGGGGTTCCTTGGAATTTCTCAACCAATCCACACTTTGCATCAAACATACAGTCAACCAATTAATCAAACACACAGCCACACACAACTGTTGGATATGAACAAAATGTTTCTAGGAAATCAAAACGAAATGGCTGAAGGGAAAACAACCCTGCGTGAGAAAATACATTTTCAGGAAACATTCTTGGGCTTCAGAAAGGTAAAATGGCCTCATTAAACCATCATATCATGGATCTATTCTCCCATTCACTGGGAATTACCAAAAACAAAATTTGCAACCACAAACGACCCAATAAAAATGGGGAAAACATCCCTCTGACAACAATTCGATTTTCAGAAACTTCTATGGGTTTCACATGGGCAAAAACGGACTCAACAACCACCCAAAAATTGTGGGTCTCCTCTCCAACTCATCGTGCAACCAAAAATCGAGTTTCCCAGCTTGGATAAAATAGGGAAATGCATAAAAATGTGAGGGAATCTCCCAGCTTGCTCACAGTGGAAAAAATGGCTTCCTCCAACCCCAAAATCGTGGCTCCTTTCTTCCCATTCACCCAGCAACACAGAAAATGAATTATGGGCATGGAGAAGTGAAGAAACAACATCAAATCATGAGGGAGAGAGCTCAATCCCCTTCTTGCTACGTGAGAGAGATAAAACTCCATGAGGATGGGTGAAAATGAAATTCATGGGTGAATAGTGGTTTGGGCATGCATTTCCAAGCATTTACTTGCCCTACAATTCAAAAAAACGTTTTCCAAAAATGGGTGGCTTCCCAAATTCGAATTTTGACCTCCATACATTTCCCATCACAAGGAAATAACTTCCCCAACCACTTCTAATGACTGGGCACAAAAGGACAAAATAGGTGGTTGACAACTTCATGGGTTTTCTCTTAGACATTTGGCTTTTCCCCATTGGCTCAGGGGTTTGAATATTTCCCCCTCCCTATTCCTTGTGAAATCATGCCCCCATCTCTTTAACTTTGCAACACATAGCTAGTTTTGGTATTTTTATTAATTTGCATTTTACATGATGTCTCAACATATTGTTCCTGGCTAGCACATGAACCATCGACATTGATTTTAATTGTCGAAACATAAAATAATAAATCCATGGCGGGGCCTTTGCCTTGATCTCCACACCACGATTTAATACAATCTTTACATCATATGCAATTCAATACCATGGGGTCAAAACTGGGGTGTTACAGATGTTAACATAGCAACAAAGTAATGTTGTAAAATAAGTCATACGAAAAATTAAATTCCCCACTGGATTTTGTGCAAATATGAAGAATATCATAACAAAGAAAGGTTAATTTGTGGGGGTGAAAATGCATGATTGGCATATCTTCATGAAGGTAATTATTATGGTATGCATATAATTATTGCTATATTACGATATTGTAGTGCATATTGTTGGTATTTTTTTTGTCTACTTTTTGTAAAAAAAAATGAAACGATTTGTATATTGCTACAGTATGTTCTACCCCTCTCTCTCTCTCTCTCTGACAACTTCAACAACAATGTCAAACAAGTTATATATAATCTTGGAAATACATGAGGTAAGTAGCAATTTTTTGCATGCGCTTAGTGTTTTTTTAATTCATTGTAGAACTTATATTTAATTTTTGTGCACTAATTCATGTTATGTAATATTTTGTTTTTTTGTTAAATCTCGTGATTGGTTTGCATCACTTGTAGATGGTTGTCATCGAAAGAAATCCATAAATAAGATATAAAGTATTGGAGGAGATAAATTCATCTTCTCATGTGTGAAATGTAGAAGAATCTACCTTCGACATTTTTCAATCCACAAGAACACTACCTCATACACCAAGTTGAGGAGATTGAATTGTGTGGACCTGTACACTCAAGGTCCATGTGGATGGTTGAGAGGAACTTGAAATTTTTGAATGGTTTGGTTAGACAAAGAGCACATACTAAGGGTTCTATAATGGAGAGATATATGGTATAGCAAAACATGATGAATATTAGTGAATATCTTCCTAAATTAGTGTCAAAGCTAAATTTAGGTCGCATTTGTGACCCACACTCCAATAAAAATTTCAAAGGGGAGTACCCGAAGGGGAGAGGTAGATCAAGGAAAGTGAAAGGTAATTATTAGCTGGTGGAGATTAATTAATACAATACATTTGACTATTTATTTTATGTATATATCATACATATTCTATTTTTAATATTCAATATTCATCAATTAAAAGTGTATACTTTGTTAAGTGAATATACATTTGTATTGAATTTTATTTTTATTTTTATCAAACAATGGATCGAGAGTAGGATGCACTACATTTATACATCGCAAACAATCTTGATTGGATGAAGGTGTGGATTGAACGATGTGAACAATTTGGTCATGGAATATCATGGGAAGGTGTGGCTTCATTGGTTAAAGCAGCACATCACAGCATAGATACCAATCTTACACAAAGGGAAACCGATTTAGAATATGGTTTAAAAGATAAGAAAGCAAGAATATTAATCAACCACACTATTTTTTTTTGTACACATATTGATATACACGTTGATTTCTTCCTTGTAGGGAATAAACATGCACTTAATCATAAATGGATCATGATGTAATCATTATGTGTATGGCTTGTTGTAGGTAAAACACCATAAGGCTATGTGGTGCAATGGCTGGAAATATTGCATCAAAAAGTTGGATGAAATGAAGAAAACATCATATTGTGGGATATCTGTAGTCTTTGAGGTGACCAATGTTTCCTCTAGAAGTGACATACATCTAGAACTCTAAAAAAATCGATACTATGGTTATTTTGAACACATTATTCAATGTGAGTTTAACGCTTTCAAGGTAGTTTTGTTCATTGTCAAATGGTACAGGTTACGATTGAATCAACATGATCTTGATAAAAATATTATTGAATGTGATAATGGATTTAACATGGTTAATACAAGGTTGTTTGAGCCAGGAACGGAGCCCTATGTTCTTCCAAGCCAATGTGAACAGGTTTTTTCCTTTGAGGTGCTAGGTAGAGGGGCTCAGTAATCTGTTGTGAGACATGATCCAAGGGGAAGGTTGGTAAAGTATAATGTAGAGGAAGGTAATGAAGAGGGTCTTGAAGAACAATTCTATGTTTAAGATTACCATGTTCCATAAGAATATTTCAAAGAATTAGTTGAATCAGATGATGTAGCAGACAATTTCCATGAAGATGGTATCGACGATGACATGATGATCGTAACTAAAATTGATGACGATGATGATATGGTCAATCCTTACAATGTTGACTCTAGATCGGATGATACATATGATGACTTGGATGGTTCTTGGATGAAGAAGATGATGAATTCCATTGAAGTGTATGAGGTATTCCTTAATATATCTACTCTATATATTTTGATTTAATATTGCAATAGAATTATTGAATTTTATTGGTACGTATAAATTAAATGTTTCTTAGTGTTTTTTTCATTTTCCTTGTATGTTGGCATATGTTATAATTAGAGACATTTCTTCTTAAGTATGACAAAAAACCATTTTGCTTTTTCACATATATTTTGTGGGGTTATGGGGAATTGAGAGTGATGTGAGGGGGGGGGAAGGGGTCATAAGAGCTTCCACCTTCATGTGGTTGGACCTGTTCAGTAGAGAATATTAAATTATTCTCAAAACAAAGAGAAGCTCAGTAAGGTGATGCACAATTATCATGTTAACCCAAATGGTGTGCTTGATCATGTACTATACGTGACCAACATTGAAATTTTTTAAATATGTGCTTGCTTGGACTAAAATTTGGCATGGTTAGACTAGAAACATGCATTGAAATTGTGGGAGGGCTTCCAGACTCAAACATGACTGACACTAATAATTTAAGCATCAAAAAACACACCTATAGATTAATTAATGTGCTGCACAAGGACACCATTGATAAATTTGTGCTTGCTTGGACTAAAATTTGGCATGGTTAGACTAAAAACATGCATTGACTATGTGGGATGGTTTCCAGACTCAAACATGAATGAAACTAACAATTCAAGCATAAAAAACCACACCTATAGATTAATTAATGTGTTGTGGGACCAACGTTGAAAGTTTTTAAATATGTGCTTGCTTGGACTCAAAATTTGGCATGGTTAGACTATACACATGCATTGACAATGTGGGAGGGTTTCCAGTATCAAACATGACTAACACTAACAATTCGAGCATAAAAAAAACACACCTATAGAATAATTAATGTGTCGCATGGGGCCAATGTTGAAATTTTTTTAATTTCTGCTTGGTTGAAATAAAATTTGGCATGGTTAGACTAGACACATGCATTGAAAATGTGGGATGGTTTCCAAACTCAAACATGACTAACACTAACAATTTGAGCATAAAAAACTATACCTATAGATTAATTAATGTCTTTCACAAGGCCAACATTGAAATTTTTTAAATATGTGCTTGCTTGTACTGAAATTTGGCATGGTTAGACTAGACACATGCATTGACACTGTGGGAGGATTTCCAAACTCAAACATGACTAACACTAACAATTCGAGCATCAAAAACCATACCTATAGATTAATTAATGTGTTGCATGGGGGCAATGTTGAAATTTTTTAAATCTGTGCTTACTTGGACTGATATTTGGCATGGTTAGACTAGATGCACACATTGATGATGTGGGAGGGTTTCCATACTCAACCATGATTGAAACTAACAATTAGAGCATCAAAAACCACGCCTATAGATTAATTAATGTGTTGCACGGGGCCAATGTTGAAATTTTTTAACTTTGTGCTTGCTTGGACTAAAATTTGGCATGGTTATACTAGACGCACGCATTGAAGATTTGGGATGGTTTCTAGACTTGAACATAACCAAAAATAATAATTCAAACATCAAAAAACACACCTATAGATTAATTAATGTGCTACACAAGACCAACATTGAAATTTTTTAAATTTGTGCTTGCTTGGACTGAAATTTGGCATGGTAAGACTAGACACATGTATTGACTATGTGGGAGGGTTTCCATACTCAAACATGACTGAAACTAGCAATTTTAGCATAAAAAACAACACCTATAGATTAACTAATGCGTTGCATAGGTCCAACGCTGAAAGTTTTAAATTTGTGCATGCTTGGACTGAAAATTGGCATGGTTAGAGTAAACGCACACATTGAAAATGTGGGAGGGTTTCTTGACTCAAACATAACTAAAACTAACAATTCGAACATCAAAAACCACACCTATAGATTAATTAATGTGTTGTATGTGGCCAACGTTGAAATTTTTTAAATTTGTGCTTCCTTGGATTGAAATTTGGCATGGTTAGACTAGACACATGCATTGTCAATGTGGGAGGGTTTCCAGACTCAAACATGTCTCACACTAACAATTTGAGCATAAAAAAACCACACCTATAGAATAATTAATGTGATGCACAGGGCCAACGTTGAAATTTTTAAATGTGTGCTTGCTTGGACTTAAATTTGGCATGGTTAGACTAGATGCACCCATTGACTATGTGGGAGGGTTTCCAGACTCAAACATGACTGACACTAACAATTCGAGCATAAAAAACCATACCTATAGATTAACTAATGTGTTGCACATGGCCAACGTTGAAATTTTTTAAATCTATGCTTGCTTGGACTGAAATTTGTCATGGTTAGACTAGACGCATGCATTGACATTGTGGGAGGGATTCCAGACTCAAACATGACTTACACTAATAATTCAAGCATCAAAAAACACACCTATAGATTAATTAATGTGCTACACAAGGACAACATTGATAAATTTGTGCTTGCTTGGACTCAAATTTGGCATGGTTAGACTAAACACATGCATTGACTATGTGGGAGGGTTTCCAGACTCAAACATGACTGAAACTAACAATTCAAGCATAAAAACCACACCTATAGATTAATTAATGTGTTGTGGGGCCAACGTTGAAAGTTTTTAAATATGTGCTTGCTTGGACTCAAAATTTGGCATGGTTAGACTATATGCATCCATTGACGATGTGGGATGGTTTCCAGTATCAAACATGACTGACACTAACAATTCAAGCATAAAAAAACACACCTATCGAATAATTAATGTGTCGCATGGGGCCATTGTTGAAATTTTTTTAATTTCTGCTTGCTTGAAATGAAATTTGGCATGGTTAGACTAGACACATGCATTGAAAATGTGGGATGGTTTCTAGACTCAAATAGGACTAACACTAACAATTTGAGCATAAAAAAACTATACATATAGATTAATTAATGTCTTTCACAGGGCCAACATTGAAATTTTTTAAATCTGTGCTTGCTTGTACTGAAATTTGGCATGGTTAGACTAGACACATCCATTGACACTGTGGGAGGGTTTCCAAACTCAAACATGAATGACACTAACAATTCAAGCATCAAAAACCACACCTATAGATTAATTAATGTGTTACACAGGGCCAACGTTGAAATTTTTTAAATCTGTGCTTACTTGGACTAATATTTGGCATGGTTAGACTAGATGCACACATTGATGATGTGGGAGGGTTTCCATACTCAACCATGATTGAAACTAACAATTCGAGCATCAAAAACCACGCCTATAGATTAATTAATGTGTTGCACAAGGCCGATGTTGAAATTTTTTAACTTTGTGCTTGCTTGGACTAAAATTTGGCATGGTTAGACTAGACGCATGCATTGAATATTTGGGATGGTTTCCAAACTTGAACATAACCAAAACCAAGAATTCAAACATCAAAAAACACACCTATAGATTAATTAATGTGCTACACAGGGCCAACATTGAAATTTTTTAAATCTGTGCTTGCTTGGACTGAAATTTGGCATGGTAAGACTAGACACATGCATTGACTATGTGGGAGGGTTTCCATACTCAAACATGACTGAAAATAACAAGTTGAGCATCAAAAACAACACTTATAGATTAACTAATGTGCTGCACGGGTCCAATGTTGAAATTTTTAAATTTGTGCATGCTTGGACTGAAAATTGGCATGGTTAGTGTAGACGCACACATTGAAAATGTGGGAGGGTTTCTCGACTCAAAAATAACTAAAAATAACAATTCGAACATCAAAAACCACACCTATATATTAATTAATGTGTTGTATGTGGCCAACGTTGAAATTTTTTAAATTTGTGCTTCCTTGGACTGAAATTTGGCATGGTTTGACTAGACACATGCATTGTCAATGTGGGAGGGTTTCCAGACTCAAACATGTCTCACACTAACAATTTGAGCATAAAAAAACCACACCTATAGAATAATTAATGTGATACACGGGGCCAACGTTGAAATTTTTAAATTTGTGCTTGCTTGGACTTAAATTTGGCATGGTTAGACTAGACGCATGCATTGACGATGTGGGAGGGTTTCTAGACTCAAACATGAACACTAACAATTCGAGCATAAAAAACCATACATATAGATTAACTAATGTGTTGTACAGGGCCAACGTTGAAATTTTTTAAATATGTGCTTGTTTGGATTGAAATTTGGCATAGTTAGAATAGACGTGTGCATTGACAATGTTGGAGGTTTTCCAGACTCAAACATAACTGAATCTAACAATTTGAGCATCAAAAACCACACCTATAGATTAATTAATGTGTTGCACGGGGCCAACGTTGAAATTTTTTAAATTTGTGCTACTTGGATTGAAATTTGGCATGGTTAGACTAGAAGCACGCATTGATGATGTGGGAGGGTTTCCAAACTCAAACATGTCTAACACTAATAATTCAAGCATAAAAAAACCACACATATAGAATAATTAATGTGTTGCACGAGGCCAACGTTGAACTTTTTTAAATTTGTGCTTTCTTGGGATAAAGTTTGGCATGGTTAGACTAGACACACGCATTGACGATGTGGGAGGGTTTTTAGACTCAAAGATGAATGACACTAATAAGTCGAGCATAAAAAATCACACCTATGGATTAATTAATGTGTTGCATGGGGCCAATATTGAGATTTTTTAAATCTATGCTTGCTTGGGATAAAATTTGGCATGGTTAGACCAAATGCATGCATTGATGATGTGGGAGGGTTTCCAGACTCAAATATAACTAAAATTAATAATTCAAGCATCAAAAAGCACACCTATAGATTAATTAATGTGCTTCATGGGGCCAACGTTGAATTTTTTTAAATTTGTGCTTTGTTTGACTGAAATTTGGAATGGTTAGACTAGACGCACACATTGATGATGTGGTAGGGTTTCCAGACTCAAAAAAGTCTGACACTAACAATTCAACCATAAAAAACCACACCTATAGAATAATTAATGTGTTGCACGGGTCCAACATTGAAATTGTTTAAATTTGTGCTTGCTTGGACTGAAATTTGGCATGGTTAGACTAGACGCATGCATTGAATATGTGGGAGGGTTTCCAAACTCAAACATGATAGACACTAACAATCGAGCATAAAAAACCATACCTACATATTAATTAATGTGTTGCACAGGACCAACGTTGAATTTTTTTAAATCTATGCTTGCTTGGACTGAAATTTGGCATGGTAGGACTAGATGCATGCATTGACAATGTGGGAGGGTTTCCAGACTCAAACATAACTGATAGTAACAATTAGAGCATCAAAAAACCACACCTATAGAATAATTAATGTGTTGCAATGGGGCCAACATTGAATTTTTTTAAATTTGTGCTTGTTTGGACTGAAATTTGGCATGGTTAGACTAGACACACACATTGACAATGTGGGAGACTTTCCAGATGCACACATTGACAATGTGGGAAGGTTTCCAGACGCACGCATTAACGATGTGGGAGAGTTTCCATACTGAAATTATTATGAATTTCAACCCTGAAAATCCTTAGATTGTCTTGTTTCATAATAGTGGAACCATTATTCATATTTTCAATGATACTCCTATATTTTATTTACTTTCTTGTTAGACAATATGTTTTTCTTAAGGTCATTTACCATCTTAGGTAATTTGATATAGTATTGGAGAAACTGTGCAAACTATTTTTTTGTAAAACTATCCTACTTCAATGATAGAAGACAATGTAAAGACACAAACACTAACAAATTAAATATAAATGAGGAGAGTGAATTGCAACTTCTTCAATATGCTCATAATTTACTAACTTGAAAAAAATTGCATAATACCGAAGTTATAATACTGTCATCCAACATAAAAAGTCATACTAACAAAGAGGTGTGAAAATGCACTTTGTATTGTGTAATAATCCGTTGAGTTAACAAAAATGGGCTTCATGGGTTTTGATGAAGCTCAAGCTTACATCCAATTGTTCCATCCACAAGTGGAAGCCATAGGGATGCTTTCGGTGATGTGCAGATTTGAAAATAATCTCATTTTTCTAATTTTTTATTTTTATATATTGGTTCTTTATACCCATAAGGTTACAACACCAAATACGTCTCATTTTACTTGATTTCATATTATTAAAAGAATATTCAAAATCAAATTTATGTATTTATTAAATCTTAAACAATCCAAATAGCATAACTCAATCCACAAAGCTCCATTTGTTTTTTATCTTTTGCACCCTTCTTCAAATGGTCCCTTCTAAAGTTTAACAAAGCATAGTCTCACAAATCAAATGTTTATCATAATATATTTATGTAAACCAATTTATGTCATGACATTTGTCTGTGTAGCTTAATTGTAGCTTTTTGTCAAAACATTGCCACCTGTTATGCTTGTTTTGAAAGTTTTGGGCATTGATATTAAAATTCCATACCAACATGAACTATTTAAAAAATGAAATTTAATTTTATAATTCATTTTATAATATATTTATTATATTTTGAAAAAAATTGTGAAAAATATCATATATGAGGATTCCAATAATATTAAGCTTTTCCATGTAAAATCATTATGGATGCATTTTTTGATCTTTCAAATAAATATGAATATTTACTTTATAGTGGTGCACCCTTTTTGTGTAACTCAATGGTTGAGTAACAAAGTTTTTGTAATAAATAGTTTTAAAAACATGAAAATATTGACAATTACATAGAGAACTTTTATGAACCATTTATGGTAGCTAGTTTTTTCAGTACTGAGATATACTTGCACCACTCCCTATCTCCACTACTAGTAACCACTTCACTAATGGCTCCTCTCCCCTATTATGATTGACATATTGTAAAATATGTAAATTCACTTACCAGCCCAATGTAGTGGTAAGTATGCAATGTAGATTGTTTCTTTTTTATATGTATGACTTATTTGAATTTATGTTTTGATATGTTTCTATTATGTTCTTATGATAATTGATATGTTATGGTTTATATGTTATTAATATTAAATATTTGTATTAAACAAGGTGGTTTTATATGTTATTTGGTGGCAGAAAAGGTTGTGATTTTAAATTAGATTATTATTATAATTGATTACAAAAAGTACACAATGTGAACAAAAAAATGATTCAGGTATTATAATAAGAATGTGAATGATCCCTAATGGAAGGTTTATGGCTATATAATTCACTATTATATATTTTGATGTGAGATGTTATAAATCGTAAATAGAAATATAAAATAACCTATTGTGCATAAATAATGACTCCTATTTTGTTTAACAAGTCTATGCTAACATAATTAAATAGCATAATCACACGTACATAGATAACACAAACAATACCTTGGATAAACTCAATTTGGGAAAGATCCCCTTCAAAAGGGATATTTTTCTCTTTTTTTAAAATAATGATGCTTTTACGATTACAAAGCTCTTTAGATATCATACACACAAAATACAAGGTATGGTGAAAATGTTAAACTCATTGTAAATACCTATTGGTGGGTTTTATGTAAATCCCCTTTTAGGAATGGGTCATTTTCCTTCTTGTGTGCTTCAAATCCAACCTTATTAAATGTTGGGCTTATAAATCCAAATCGATATGATACCCTCACATATTTGATTGGTGGCTGAAACTCAATGGTTTACTCCTTTGGGAATTCTATTTTGCACAGTCTATTTATCTCCCTTCATTGCTTGATGGACGAAGGTATAGAAGGGAGCTCGTAGTTATCTCCCTTTTGCACTTGATGGATGAAGGTATAGAAAGGAGTTGGTGAAGTATAACACATAGAAGAAGGCATAGAAGGTTTGTGAAGTTGGAGGATGTAGAGAATAGGAGAGGATGTAGAGGGGTCACGAGGCCACATAGGATGTAGAGGGAAAGGTCAAGGTGGATGCAAAGGTCACCTAGAAGACACTGAGGGGTTGTAGAGGTCAAAGAGGATGTAGAGGAGTCATATTGGTCACCTATTGGTCACAGAGGACATGGAGGAGTTTTATTGGACACAATCCCCCCCAAATTGGTAAGTACTCATAGTAATTTGGTTGCACAACCTTGCACCTAAAGTTTTTTTCTGCAACCCAGTAACAAATTGCTTATCTCTTAAGAAGATGTTAAATGGGTACCAAAACATAGATTTAAATGAGATTAGAAATCCATTCCATCCTCCATACAAACTTACGAGGGTCTCTTTCTATAAATATCAAAATAAATGAAGCCCTGCCTATGAGACAAGGGGCAAATTTGTTGTTTTTGCACTCTATTAATTTGGAGACAAAACCAATGATCTTGGTGGTATTTCAAACTTAGGGTATTGATACTGGGGGATGAATTCACTAATTTTGTTGGTTTTTCATAAGTCTAAGTTGTTGCATAGATCCTCCATCTTTAATCTTACAATGATAAGGGATTGATGGTGTCCTTAATGTTCTATAATGGCCCACAATGCTAGATGGTATAGGAAATCCCACTGTATATTAATGCTACTCTTTATCATATATTGGTCAATAAGACAATTTTTTGGATTCATCACACCTTAGTTACTCTAGGTATATCAACCATTGTGCATTATGTATTCACTCAATTCAAAAGGTGGAAATTTCCCCTATAAGACTAGAGATTTACCTTGAGAACTTACCATGACAATAGAGGAATCCAAGGTAAGAAGTGAAAAAATTCCCCTAAATCCTTCATTTGGAGTAGTAAATGGGAGGCCAGGCATTGCAACATTCAGTTAAACCAAGGACGTTCTCCACCATCCAAATATATAGCTAGATTTGTGTCCAATAGCCATGGAATGGGTTGAAAAATCCTAGCAACGGTAGACATTTCACCCTAGTTTCCTATGACAATTATTCTTTTTTCATATGGTATGGTTTATGTTATGCTTGAATTATTTGTTTTCATCTAGGTATAGTGTGATCATATCACATTAGATATATATGTTGGATTGTTGTTATGTATAAAACATTATATAGTTGAATTGTTGTAATTATATTTGCAAATCAATATTGTGGACTAGTTTATAGATAGGTTGGATCATGGAAGTGTATGTGTGTGTGAGAGACTGAATTAACGATTTTAGAATAAATTATTTTGGATATATTAGTATTTAATTGGAATCATACAAATATGGAATCCATAATACTAGTGGAATATATAACGAGACCCATTTCAATTTAACTGAATACTCCTTAAATTTTGATAAATGTTGTTTGCCTATAAGTTAGTCATTATTGGTTTCCTCCCCAGGAATAGGTTGGGTGCAATACATGCATAGATTAAATAAGGTGGAACCAAAATACATAAGCTACAAGCATATATCACATTTGGGGAATCAACCCTAAGGTCCAATTAGTGATTATTATAACATTACTATATGTATTTAGTGATTTGATGATGCATGTGTTCCTCTACTTCCATATAATCCTAGGTGTAATATCCTAATGATTGGATAGGAAATTGCATCTAGAGCATACATCAATCACTGAAATATAATGGGCCTCTTGTATCATTTATATAGGAACTTAGATTAGGCATGGAAACCTCTAGTTCATGATTCGAAAGTGAGAATAAAATGACCAATCAAGGTGATGGACATCTCAATGATCATTTGAGTCATGAATATCTATCTTGAGATTTTCAAATATAGGAAATACAAGTGTACAAGTAGTCTTCTTACCTCTAAGAAATCAAGGGAATTCTTGAATCCCTAGGATCCATACCAAATAATTAGGGAAATGGACCCTTAGAAGATGAGAACCTTAGCTAAGAGGAGCAACATAAGTCATAGGTAAGCATGTAAGACATTCACTTTCCCAATTTTGATAATATTTATACAAATTTTATTGTAAATTCGTGATCATTGGGATCATTAATCTATTTCAACAGTGAATATTTATTTTTTCCATGGCATTTTTTTGTTTTCCTGCAACATCATGTGTATACCTGGAAAACGATAAGGTTGTGGATGACATTAAACCCAACATATTGTCTTGTCTTATGTGCCTCAAATGTGTATATTGGTGAAGAGGAGTGAGTTAAATTTGAACCTTGCAGTCATGCAAGAGGATGTCTCATATAGTTGTAATTTAATTTAGAGCATATATTTTCACTAGTGTCTACTCTGCAAAGAAAAATCTTCTTGAAAATCATTTACCTTTCCACAACAACGCTGTAGGAAAAAATAAAAATAGGTAAAAAGTTCATTACATGTTTTTTTCTAGAAATATTGGAGGAATATAGCATATCTTTGTGCAAAATGATGAAAATAACAATATTGAAAGTTGCAAGTTGCACCTTGAGACTCATGATTCATGTGTCATGTCAATTTAAATATGTGCATCTCCATCTGACAATTTACTAAGGTCATTGTATCACCAATGATTACCAAGACTATGAATGATTGATCACTATTAATAAAAATGATATAGATAGTTGGAGGGACTAGTCGATGAGCCAACTTGTCGAATAGCCGACGAATTAGAGATAAGGTAAGTTGCGTAAGGTCGTGTCGATTGACTGAACCAAAAAGTAGTTATATGTAACTATTTGTAAATCATATATATTAGGCTCTTGAGCCAGATGAGAACTCGGTTAAGTTCTGTGTATGTATGGACCCTCATGATATAATATAATCTATTATTCTATATCTATGTTCTTATCTCTTGTGTCTGTTATGTCTATATGATTCAATGTGTATTATTGGTAACCCTCTGTGATCTGTGAGATTGCAACATTGGTTCCGTTGTCGGTAGTACATATCTGAGATGGCTATAAGAAGATGATATCAGAACAAGAGATTAAGAAATGGTGGGAGCGTAATATAGAAAATTATTTACAGAATTACACGAGGAGAAATAGATTAACCATTGCTCAGGTGAAGGAGAAATTCGTCACTGAAACTCATGAGAAGTTCATAGAATCGGTACTCCAGCTTTTGAAAAAACTTATGGATGAAAAAGCGGGAAGCAACTAAGGACCAAGAGCTACTAGAGAAACCAATTCGAGGGGGATGAACAAACCTGCCAAAGTGGTTTGAAAAGATCACATATGAATTCTGCGATGAGCAAGCCATAGAAGAAAGAACTTCGGTATAAACCATTCAGAAAAAATTCTATACAGACCTTACCAAGTAGTTCATGTGCTCCCTACTGACCCTACTGTTCAAATTCCTACTAGAAAAAGGAGTGGGTCATATTGTAGAACCTTGTTCGTCATTGCACGGACCGCCACAAAATTCTAACTAGGTGGAGAAATAGAAAAAGTGGGAGAAATTCATTGCCAAAAGGGAGTGGGAGTACTTCCTAAGCAAGTAAACAAAACTATATGAGCTTTCTAAAGTGTCGGGTAGTATATGGGGGGTAAGCTAGTCATATGTTGGGGTAAATTGAAGAGTATTCTACTCGACTAAAAGGAGATACCATCACCAGTAATGAAAAGTCAACCTAAAAAGGAAGTTGAACGAACAGTGACACACAAAGGTACAATGAATTTACAGAATGTAGAGAGAGAGAAGAGGCTGAAAAGAAGGGAAGAAAGAATACCACAGGCTATAGCACTGCAAAGAGGAATGAATACTAGGGTGATAGACCAGGAAAGAAATCCGCCAGAATTAGGTCATGATCGATAGGAAGAAGGCATGGATGAAGAAGCATCACCTATGGAAGAATACTTGTAGATAGAGCAGCGTGAAGCTCTCCAAATAGAAGTTCCCTAGGAGATAAGACCTTTTTATCCAATGAATCTGAGTACCATGATACAAGACATTATCGAAGAAGACCTAAGACTAAGAGCTGGTGAGTTTGGTATATCGAGCCAACTAGACGACGAGGTAAATGATGATAATCATCTAGTGATCCGTTGATTGGAGGAAGGAAATTGGGTCACACTTTAGGTATACCCTTGCAAATGAAGTATCCACTTACTTTACCCAACACATGAAAGAGAAACCCCCCTACCAAACACAGCTTTGGAAAATATAGAACAGTCAGACCTGCAAACAAATCAGTGTAGTTGGACATCGACAGGAGAAGTTAACCCAAACCAGCTGCTTGTCGAAGAAGAAACGACAAAAAAATGACCGACGGGAATGAAAATTCCATCGACAACAACTCTGCACAACAAGAGAAGCAAAACATCCCACTACCCCCACCACTACCCTCCTGGAAGGAGATAGTGACAGCAATTCTGACATGGGTCACAGATCAACACATATCCCTTTATATGAGGGTGAAGAAGATCCTAGATGACATTGGTTCATCTGTGAGTCAACATGGCAGGCAAATCAGGTTACAGCTGAATATCAATAGATGGCATAGTTCATCGGTGCCTTGAGGAAAAGAGCACTAATGTGGTACCTGACCTATATCGATAGAACTCCCAAAGCATCTAAAGCAGAAATTAAAGTGCAATTCTAGTATTTCTTTATAACTCTAGACACAAAACATTTGGAAGCCAAAAAGTTGAAAACAACATCTCAAAATCCAGGAGAGTCTGTCCAAGAATATGACAAACGATGGAAAGACCTCCTCAGCCAACTGAATTATGTAATTGATGAACAACTATTAATTCAGTGGTTCCTTGTAGGTCTATCACAAAACATTCGGTGGCACATAAGCTTAGAGATGTTTAAAACGTACCAATATGTGCTTACCAAAGCTCTACAAGTGGATATGGATGAAGATTTCCCAGCATATCCCATGGATACTAGACTAGAAGAATAGCTAGAAATCATGTAGAAATCATTGAAAGAGCTGAAACTCAAGAATCAATATGTCTGGTGCACAAAATGATCAACAGTTGGACATGCTAAAGATAACTGTCAACAAGACATAAGTCGACAGGATGTTCGATTTGTTTAGACAAAGTGCTTCTATGACATATTCCAAGAACATGGAGAACACACAATGAAAGATTGCCCATATAACATGAAAAATGGCAAAGCATCTTGGTATGTAATCTGTGAAGTAAAATGTCACACAACGGCCGACTGCCCCTAAAACTTAAAAAACCGATGAAACTACCAAGCAGTCTACCATACAAATGCAGTTGCGTAGATCAACGATAACAACTAGCGAAGAAATGATCAAAACAAACCAAATAATCAAATATATGAAGGCCGTCAATATGAGCACCAGTTCGACAATCATTGTGGAGGATATGGAGGTCGAGGTCGATTCTATAGGAATCGCAACAATCGACCATGTCGACCCATTCATTTTTTTACATACTATAAAGAAGGTCATCGATATGCAGACTGCCCATAAAAGGACAGAACCGATTTAAAATTTTGCACTAGCTGTGGAGTCAGTGATCACTGATTAGAGGACTGCCCTACTATGCTTGATAAAATCAATAAAAAGAAAAATGTTAATGTCTTGTCGTGTGTTCAAAAACATGATGTAATCAATACGAAGAATCTGCATATAGTAACCCCACAAGGGACAAAAATTGGGAGTGATAATCCACGCATAAGTAAAATAAAAGAAAAGAACGATTATCCTAACCCAGCTAAACAAAAATAATTATATAATGACACAACGAATATATTTAAAGAATTTGCTAGACAAGAAGAAGCTGATAATAGTCGACAAAGCACAGTTAAAGAATTAATATGTTTAGTACAAGATGATAAAGCAGCATCTCAATTCATTGAATTATTGTATAATATGAAGCATAATAATAATACTAAAAAACAAACAAAAAACATATGCAGTTTAAACCAAAAGGAAAAAAGTGATGCCGACCCACTTGTCGACCTAGAAATTGAAGGATGCCATGTTCGACAAGTTGTACTTGACTTCGTCTCACAAGTAAATATTATGAATTGCGACACTTGGGAACAATTGGGTAGAACTCGACTATATGAGTCAGTAATATAACTCAAATTAGTCGACCAAGGTCTGATCGAACCTATCGGAGTTTGTAGAAATGTTGATATGACAATAAAAGGAATATCGACCAAAGTCAACTTTGAAATTATTGACCCTAAGGAAGGATCCAGCTCCTTCCCAACTTTAGTAGGCCAACCATGGGGAAGAAAAATGAAAGCATCAATATCTTTAGATAAAGAAAGGATAAAACTAAAAGGGCTTAGACAAAAAGTTATAGTAACTATCCATCCATCCCACGGAGAACCTTGGATAGAACCTATTGATGAAGAAATTGACATCCGACAATTATATCAAATACAAAATAATGAAGACTACACAAAACCTAATGTCTATGGCAAGCTTCACTTAGGCAATCAAGTTCAGTAGGATACAACTCAGATGCAGAATTATATGTTTGGGAAGTCAAAAACTATGAGACACAAGCAAGAGGTTGCTGGACCATTCAAACGGTGCAGAAGAAATCAGTCCAACAATGTTTCTTAGTTTCCATCATCCCAAAAATATTCAGAAAGAAAAGTAAGGAATACCCTACTTTAAAACCAACAAATATAAGTATCAGAAAAATCCCAAGATACAAAGAAAGAGAATCGATAGTTATGCATATAGAACAAGTATCTAAAAACATTGGTGAACACGGTCGATTACAAAGCTTAGTAGAAACCTTCACAGGACAAGCTACTAGATGGTGGGATACCCATCAATCAAAATTGCAGACATGGATAATAGCTTCGACTTACTTTGTAGAAAGATTCAGAGGAAAGAGGCTAACCAAACAAGCACAAATATCTATGTTTATCTAGGGGTAGGACCCAGAAGAACGCATAAGAACATGCGAAAAAGAGTGGAAAAGGCTTGGGTATAAAGACGAACGTACATGGCCACACCTGTTTCCATCGACGCTATCCAAGCCACACCTGTTTCCATCGACGCTATCCAACTTACCAAAAAAATGGTTAAAAATGGAAGAAGCATGAGGTGAAACATTTCAATGGCATGAACTTAGAGAGAAATTCATCAAAGACTTCAGCTTTATACCACAAAACGAAAAGTTATTCGAAACTACAAAACAAATCAAAGAGTTTATAGAACCGACCGGGAACAACACCCTAACACAAAAGTATGATCGAATAACATACAAATGAAGACAATACCACAGTCAACAGGAATACAAATGGAAAAAAAAATATGGAAGGGAAAAGCTTTCAATGTAAATCATACTATTCAAAAACAACAAAACCAATTCACACAGTACTTAAAGTCGAGACAGCCAACAAAGAAGATACCGATCGAATGACTGTAGCAGAATTTCCTGCTACATTTTCACAATTCAAAGAAGGGAGCCAACCAATAAATGAAGCCAAAGCACCAAAATGGTTAGATGCCAAAGTGAAAACTAAATAATTTGACATATCAAACAATGATCGACCAAAAATGGCAGAAATTGGCAATTACTGGAGTGAAGAACAAACAACCGAAATAGTAAACTTACTAAAATAATTCTAGGATGTATTCGCTAGAGACTACAAAGAACTCAAAGGTTTAGTCCATGAAATGGGAGAAATGAAGATTGAAATTAAACCTGATTCCCGACCTGTAAAGAAGAGGCCATATAAATTAGCTCATAAATACAAAGAGATAGTCAAGAAAGATATTGATATTATGATTATAGCATGAATTATCTACCGTATTGACCAATTGAAACAGGAAATTCCAATGGTTGTACAACCAAATAAACATGACTCGACAAAGCTAAGGATCTGTGTCAACTTCAGAGAATTAAACAAAGTAACCTTAACAGACCCATTCCCAACACCCTATGCAGATGAAATCCTAAATGAAGTCGTAGGACATGAATGCTACTCGTTTATAGACGGATTCTCAGGTTACAACCAAGTACCAATAGCCAAAGAAGACCAGAAAAATACAACATTCGTATGTGAATTCGGCTCATTTGCCTACAGAATTATGCCTTTTGGTCTAAAAAACACACCTGCAGTATTTTCAAGAATTGTGGTAAAAACATTTAAAGAGTATATTTTGATGACTGGACAATATAATCCTTCCTAGTATAGAAATTCCCTTGATATCAGTAAACGCAATTTTGACATTTGAAATTTAGGCCATTGACTTCATAGGACCATTCTAGATACCAGCAAAAAGAATAGGTGCAAGACACATAATAACCGTAGTAGAATATGTAACCAAGTGGGCAGAAGCAGAACCTGTCGACTCATGTTCCAATGAGATAGCTGTTAAATTTATCTATGAAAATATAATTACTAGATTTGGATGCCCAATAACCCTAATCAGTGACCAAGGTTCACACTTTATTAACAAAACCATCAAAGCACTAACAGACCAGTTCAAAATTGACCACCGACATAGTACAGCTTATCACCCTTTGTCGAATGGGTCAATCGAGGCATTCAACAAAACATTAAAAAGGGACCTAACAAAAATATGCAACACCGAAAAAGATGATTGGGACAAAAATATACCTATAGTACTATGGGATTATAGAACAACATACAAGCGTTCGACCGACCAAACACCATTCCGACTAGTCTATGGCCAAGAAGTAGTTTTTCCACTACATTTTCGACAGCAAACACCTATCATAGCAGATATTTAACATGTTGATGCCGAAGAAGGAAGGAAGGACCAACTAATTCAATTAAGCAAGATAGAAGAACACCGACTGCTCGCTTTGCAACATCAAGAAATCCAAAAATAGTAGCAGAAGGCTTGGCATCATCGTAATATCAAAAAAAATGTCGGTAGGGGACCTCTCCCTACTATACAACAGTCGAGTAAAAGGAAAACCCAAAAAGTTACATACAGAATGGATGGGACCTTATGTTGTCGAATAAATTCATGCCAACGAATCAGTCCGACTAAGGACATTACAAGGCATAACATTTTAGAAACTTGTTAATGGTGCCCAACTAAAATGATACAAAAATTAAACCAAGTTCTAAAAAAAAAGACATAAATACAACAACCATAACTATCAAACAAAACTATAAAATCTAAAAATCCTAAAATAGAACCAACACCCATAACCCAGGATGACAGGAAACTTTGAAAGATATAATAACCAACACTTCGACAACCAACACCAAACTCATCGACATACTGCCATCGACCACTCACATGATCGACATTGACCAATGACCCCGAAGGTCAAATCACGCATTCATGACTACGGTCAGAAGGAGTGCCAAAATCAAATCGCAATTAACACAAACTCTAGAGACCGTGCTGGACCATCACTTCCACCATTAATACATCCATCAATAGAAATGTCACCCGCTCCACCTATAAATATCGGGCCAGAAAAAGATCATTTACTGTATTTTGAAGAGATAGAACAATTCAGCAGTCAAAAATTTGAGAGACGAGAACCTGTAAGAAAAGTCGACCAAGAGACCAACGACATGGCCTCGAAGCAAACTAGAGCCACAGCTACAAAAACAAAAGAACTGCAATCCACCGAAACCCCATTGATGAGAAGGTTAAGAAATATCAAGAATTCCAAGGTACAAGAAACCTCGTGGTCCAAAACCTAGGCAGAAATCAAAGAATGGGCTTACCAGGACAAGAAAATAACACCAAAAGTAGAAAAGATTAGCTACAACACCATCATGAGTTACATGAATACACCGTTCATGGAAAGCTTTGGAGGAACGAAAGAAACAATAGTAAAATTTATCATTAGTCGGTATCACAATGGTAAATTTTACTTTAACTGACCAGCAGAAATTTTTGGAGAAGTAATATACAAACTTACCAGTCTACCAAATCAAGGCAGCCCTATCCCTATTGGTATAAAAGAAGGACTGGTAGAATGACTAACTGGAAAACCAAAAGGAAATAATTCAAAAGGGCTAATTATCAGTCAGATACAAGCCCGAACACCACAAATCGTAGCCAAAATTATAGCAACAAGACTCACACCTATAGGTCAAGGGAGTGATCTAAAGCTGGACATGCTAGAAGCAGTGGACATAATAGAAACTATAGGAAAAATCTAGCGTTGGTTTCAACATGTTGCCGACATACTCAAAAGTATCTGTGAAAAATGCTAGGAGTCAGCCAGGATTATAAGGTTCCCATCTCTAATTCTATGGATAGCACTGTACCACTTATGTCTAGTCGGGGACAAGTAGTTCCAGGAACCACACAAGTACCACGTGTGAAGGTTCAATCCTTTTTCACAGAATGGAACACTGAAAGAAATAGCAAATGGTAAAGTAATGCTAGAAAACTGGTTCCAAAACCTAAAAATCCAGATGACCAGATGGAGGGTGCCTCAGAACATCCGAAGAAGTCTACCAAAAACATCTCATATTCAACTCGAGCTAGACCACACAGCAGTCTGGTACATGCAAGGAGAAAAAGCAACAACAAAACCTCTTGACTATTACCTAGCAGTTGAACAGATCTTTCACGAGCTAGCTCAACAATCCAGTACAAAGTTATCAATACCAGAAAAATCCAAAGAAATAAATGAAACAATTGAAGAACCATTAATAGACCAAGAAAAAGAGGAGGACTATGAACTCTGATTACATATCAGTACCTTCATGTCAAACGATATACCGACAGAGGACACCAACAGACTACAAATAACAATCGTACCACCATTGACCCAAATGGAAAATACATCAACTGAGCAGCAGGTAACCAAACTAGCTGAGAAAATTATCAGTCTGACCAACCAACAAAGGAGAAAAGAAGAACTGGAAGATGACATCGAATCAGATGATCCGGAATACGCTATGACAAAATAAAACTTAAGGAAAATAGCGAAGGAAGTAGTAGCCTCGAACAAGAGGAAGGCACTTCAGGAATAGGGGAAAGGGAAACACAAGATTATCATTTCAGAGTCAGAAGATGAGCAAGAACTATTGGCGACTACTGTCAATATCATAGAAGATGCAACATCAAACAAAGTGTTGGTCGAAAAACAATTCAGACGGTTCGTCGAAGCAGGAGCAAAGCAAGGTCGGTCAAAAAAGGTAAAAAGTACAACCACTTCAATGGATGAAAACATTGCTGATTTAGTTTCTACACCTCCACCCCCATATCCAACCCATATTACACAAAAAGGAAATCCACATATACCCACCATAATCCCATTCAATATTTGTAAGAATACTATGCTGAAGACACTAAAAGAACGGTTCGACCAAGATGATGATTTCCAGGCATACATTGAAAAATTACCTGAACTACTCACCTCTGTCTAGAGTATTACCACCAAATGTTCATTGATTGAATCTAGTGGATCAAGGTAGATATTCCCTCAACAAACTAGACAAATAGCCTAGAAACCAAGATCTATGGGAATTATCAAGTCGACATTCTTGAGGAACCTCGATAAGACATCTCAAATTGTAGCAAGTCGCACCTCATCTATTATCCCTTTCGACATCCCACACCCTCCATTATCCAATGATCCAGAAAAATATGTGGAGGAAGATAACCTGAAATATATCAACTTGGTGATCGACAACCTATTCTCTTACGACCCAGATGATTCACCCCCAGAAGTCGAGGACTCAACATCAACTGACAATATCCCTACTACACCAATTACACCCAACCATTCACCATATCCACCACCACTTCCCAATCCATAAACTTTACCAAACCCTAAACCATCTGTACTAAATCCTCCAGATACACATCCAACTACAAATCTCACCCAAGAAAGTCAACCAGAAGTTCCACCGACCATTGAAGATTAGCAACCAGAAAACAAACCACATGAGAATCCACCACTTGCAAATTGACAGGCACAACAACAGACAGAACAACATAAACAAAAGAGAAAAAGAGACAAAAAGAAGAAGGAACACCACAAAGAATCACAATCGACAATGGTCCACATTAGCCAACTTGGATCGACTACTGTAGTTGATGCAATAAAGCTAAGAGAGGGAGAGTTGGGACAACTCTTAGAAACTCTGGCCACTGAGGCAAAAACAAGAATCCATATCAGACGCAAGAAGCTCGACTACAGTAAGAATGAACAAGTCAAGTTCTTATCAAAATGTAGAAAATTAGTTCAAACATTAATACTAGGACCTCTAGAGGTCGACATCGACAAGCCGCTTGAAAAGGAATATCAGTTATTTGAAAGCATGGTGTCAACCCTATAATCGCATCTAATAAATATGAAAGAAGACCAAAAAGAAAAGACATCCATATTGTTAAGGAAACAGTACATAACATTCTCGGAGGCTCACAGAGTGCTACAGGACCACATGGAAGAATCTGTCATCACAGAAGAAGTACTCCATGATTGGCCCACTTACTATGGGCAAGTATTTCAGCAAACCCGACAAACCCGAGAACAAATTCAAGCACTAGAAAGAAGAAAAGGCACCGAAGAATCACTGAGAAACTAGATACAAGATCAAATTGTATTGGAGACAGCTAAACTACAGAAACTAGAAAAACAAACACATCAATGGGTACATCAAGCACTCCCAATCCTAGATAAACTAGATACCATCTTCCCACAGATGAAAAGATTATTGGAAATAGTAGAAGAAAAATATCAATTCATGGGACCTGACATGGAAAGCATAGTAGACCTTTCCATCTAGGAGAATATGTCAACCTTATCAAGCATCACAACATTGACCATCGATATCTAGAAAGTATTATAGAGCTCAGCATAATTTCAACATCAACTGGCCATTATAGCAGAAGCAATTATGGAAATATGCATGTAGAAACGACCAACCATCCGACTACAAAGTCCATGAAGACAAACAATCCCAGAAACAACTACCTAAGACGACATTTTGTTGAAGTTCCTCCCCTGTTTCTTTGGGATGAAGAAAGATTTTGTCCCTGGGGAGATGTTGGAGGGACTAGTCGGAGAGCCGATTAATTAGAGATTAGGTCGGCCACGTAAGGTCGTTTCGGTTGACCAAACGGACGGGTAGTTATATTTAACTGTTTGTAAATCATATATATTAGGATATTGAGCCAGATGAGAACTCGGTTTAGTTATGTGTATGTGGGGACCCTCATGATATAATATAATCTGTTATTCTATATCTATGTTCTTGTCTCTTGTGTCTGTTATGTCTATATGACTCAATTTGTACTATTGGTAACCCTCTGTGATCTGTGAGATTACAACATAGACCAACAACCACTAAATTTTGTGTTGCATCAACACATACTATAGGATCTACACTCAAATTTATCTTGATTAATTATACCCAAATATACCCAAGTGTATCTTGAGTAATCATCTACAAAAGTCATAGCATAGATTGCTTCCCTCATGGGTGAGTTTTGATTTGTCGTTGACCATATATTTATCTTTTATTGCAAGATATAATATATAGATTTGATGTTATAAATTTTTTGTCCATGTGTTTCCTTATCATTTTGACAGAATGCAACTACTGACTAGTGGTAAATCCAATGAATCTGGTTATTTATATTTTACCTCATCAAATATTCATGACAAAGATTAAATCATTGGGTGCAAGTCTCTCGGTATAGAGAAATAATATGTCTGCAAGTGGTGAATTACAGTGTATGTCACAATATGTTCTCACATTGTATAGTATTTGTGGTTGTGTGATATTGTATGTTTTTTTACCACAATGTGAGGAAAATGAATATTGTTCATTGTGAGAACATATTGCTGCATACATTAATTGTACATGCAACCAACTATAGTCAAGTAACTAATTTTGCAAATCTAAGGTCTTCCAAACATGTTTCAACACTCAGACATGAACAATTGCATGTTGTAACCCATGGTAAGGCATAAAAAAAGTAATCTCAATGTAATAAGGGACGATTGATGCTTCATGCATATAAGAAAGCAATAATACTTCATGTGTACATGGCGGAATAAATATTATACATATGTTATAAGAATGAATGCTTTGTGTATATCAAAGAGCATTGTTTCTACAACAAAGGGGACCATAGAACTAGTGAAATTGCATGCATTGAAGCCATTGTGCACCTAAGTCAATATATCACACATATTCTCCATTTTATCATGAAGCCTTATGTTGGAAACCAATGAGTGAATCTAATATATAAAATCTCTATATAAAATATCATATATTGTATCTATTTTCTATATTTTATGCATCTTATAACATTGTATTAGAGTCAAGTTAAAAAATATTGGAGCTAGTGATTCAATCTTCGAGATTATTGGATGATAATTGGATGATGAAGGAAATGCAAGATAATTTTAAACATAATTTTCATCTCTTTAAAATTTAACAATCCCAAATGTCCCTATGTTAAATTTGGCATATGTAGTAACTTTAAATAACAGCAGTAAAGAAATAGACTAATTAACAAGTTAGACAAAAACTCATTAAACAATATTAGTAAAAGAGGAAACCAATAGTATTGGTTCAGATCTTCCTTATACTTGGATATTTTTCCATATCAGGCCTTGCCTTTTGAAGGAAAAGTCACTAAGGAATAGTGGACATACCTTAGAGAGAGAAAATAGGTTGTAGTAGGGTAAGGTTATACTAATACATACCTCAATTTGCTTAAACAAAATAGTCCATCAGTGAGAATAAAAACTTCAAACTCCTGATGCAATGACAGTCTTGGGATAGTAACAGCCTTCATGCATACTTGTAGTGGTTTCAAGGATTAGGGAATCTTTCAAACATGTTCATTAGTTCATAGCCTAATATAGTGGGTTTAATGAGTCAATGTAGCATTAGCAGGCTCAACAAACAGTACAACCAAGTCTTAGCTTCCCATAGAAAGTCATTGTCCAAGTTTAGCAGCCTAAGTAGCCACAAAAAGGTCACAACCCAATGCTAATGTTCATGGCATAGCCTAATGCATGCTAAAAATATTCATGGCCCAGTCCTAGGCATGCTCAAAATAGTCACAGGCAGTATAAATAATGGTGGCCTAGCATAGGTATCTTACAACAACCATAGCACAACTCTGGTAGATATACAATAGACACAAATCATCCCTAGCAGGATTACAAGGGTCAGAGTCCAACACTAGAAATTATAGTATTGTATTCAACCTAGTAAAACAACCTTATGGAATCCCTATCACCTATAACAATATTCATGACATATATCTAGAAGTCAGCAAGGATCAAGACACAAATCTAGTGACCCATAAGGATCAAGACACAGATCTAGCATCCAATAACATGTCACGGGTCAATACAAGCACCCAATGGCAGGTAATATATCATTCCAAGGAGTCCTAAACAAGCCATGGCTAAGCTAGGCAGGACTAAAACAAGTCATGGTTCATTCCTCTTGATCACGGTCCAGCTGGGCACCATAAAATACGTCTAGGAAGCCTTAAATTTGTCCCATGTGCCCAGTAGAGGTTGGTTTCTTCTTACAAAGTGATAGGTGTGCATCTAGCTCTAAGTGAGGGCCTACTCATCCATGTGTACCTTTACTATCATATATTTCTTAGCATCTATGCATTTACACTAGGTCTTGAAGTGGTCTTCCATATTGCGAAGATGGGAGTCTAGATTGTCCATATTTTTAACTCTATCTATTTTGGGGATGGAATGCTTTGTGTTCAACTTGAAGCCCCAATGGAAAATTGGGATTCCTGTAGGTGTATTAGGTTGTTGAAGAGGCACATGGTGTTGCAAGTTCTAATGTTGTTGTAGAAAGAAACAAGAACATAGTGAACATACTTTGAATCATGTTGGCATGTAATTCAACATGTTACTACCACTATCCAACAACTTACTCTAACAAGGATTGGTTGTAATGAAGTTTTTTATATTACCTTTAATCTATCTAGCATTGAGTGAGGGTGGATTCTTGAGATTCATTGAAGTGTCTAGAATAATTTCAAGAATCCATGGCATACAGAAATATAGTTTGTGCTAGTTTGAGATCAAAAGTCCCAAAATGTCATAAGACAAATGCACAAAATATTAAATAAGATAATATAATTTATTATTGTCCAACAAATAACAACAAAGGTATGTCAATGGGACTAAAAGAGTACACGCAATATAGGTATAGTGCTAGAGTGAAAAAGCAAGTCATAGCATGATATTAAAAGAAGGAAAACATAAAGAACTAAGTGTCTAGTTGAAATTTAAATGGTTGACTAAGAAAATATATAAGGTTTAGTGCAAGTGCAAGAAAGATTCTAGAAACTAGTGAGTGTCGATGATTAAAAAGGAAATGTCAAGACATGGTGTAGCTAGATCTAGTTGTCGAGGATAGGTAAGGAGGCCTCAATACAGGCTCCTCATAATAGACATCAATAAGTATGATAGGGCCAATGCATTAGTGAATGATATACTTTTTGGCATTGGAAATCCTAGTAATGAGTGGATGTTGGGGTCGATATATTCTCCTTGTCATAGTTAGCAATCATTGCGAAAAGGATAATGCACGATATACTGCTTGTAGTTGTAAGGGATAACTAAGAGGATATTCCTACAAGATACTAGGGGGATCACAAGAGTGAGGAATTCCAATTCTATTACCATCCAAGGTTTTGGGAAAGAAACTCCATATGGAAGAATATTCATGAAAAGCATAACAACTTTCAATCATGAATTGCAAACAGGAAAGAAAACTACAATTGCAGGAAATTACAAATGGATTGGGGAAATGGAGGATTTTTGAAAGATAACTTCGAGCAATAAATATATACATGTGTGTCAATGGTATGTAAATAAGAAATAAGTGTTTTGAAACACTTGTAAAACACCCAAACTAGTTGGAGTTGAGATTTCACAGGGTGTTTTGGGGAAGGAGACCAAAATTGTAAAACTCTAAAATTAACATAGTCACAACAATGTGAAAAAACTCACATACAAGAAAGGAAAATGAATGGAAATTATGCAAACATAAGATGATAATTTTTTTTGACCAATTCTTCTATTATTACAATTATCAAATACATTTTAAGTGAGTGATCATGTTTTACCAAATCACCTATGAAATATTTACAATGTAGGTAGAGTACAAAACAAATAAAATACAAATATAAGACATATTCAAACTAAGTTTACTAGGAACTAGGAATTAAGTCTCATTCTAGTAAGCACACCCCGGATTCAATGCATTCAAATAGTAGAGTCCCTATAGGGTTCTATGGTCTTTTGCCACACAAAGGTATAAGCCAACACCATAATACCACATCATCAAATCATGTGTGTTCCCAATAGTTTAAATAACACGGATTTAGGTTGTTACTAGGTGACAACAGTGAGTGTTATTTAGTATTTTTTCTTGCACTATTTATTAACTTAAATTTATTTTTGACCATTTTTTCCAATTTTGAACATGCAAGGCAATTAAAGGAAAAAAACCCTTACTAATCAACATTTGCATTTTCAAGCTTGGGGGAGAGTTGATAACTATGTATGATGATAATGAAAACTGCATGCCTTAATGGCTTGTAATTCTCTAATATGAATTATGCATACCCAACAAGGTCCTATCTAAATTTTTTTCCCATGGTGCAGGTAGAACCAAACAGGTATTTGCCAAATCTTTCTTCCTCAAGCAAGGGGATTTAAGTAAGACTAGATGAAAGTGATACATCCAGTAGGTCTACAAGGGTTATATCAACTAGATGTCAAAAATATCAGAAGAAAATTCCATAAATGCATGGAATTTTTTCGCGCTGAAGGGGGGTCATGTTTCTATGATGATGAGACAATAGGCGACATCGAGGTGCCATTGAGGTACAAACATATAGTGAAACAATGGGTACACAAGGATCTTCCTTAACTAAAAACATATTTTTTTTGTGAACAAGAGGATATATCGAATTGCACCATCGTCATTACGTGGTTTGGGGTTGTTTTGCATGGATGGCATAAAGTTCGATTACGACAGATGTATAGAATTGATGGAGTATGTTGGACCTTGTTACAACTACAAAGATTGGATGCACCGGATCCAATATACATGAAGTATGTGCATATATGGATTGTCAGCAAATTACATCTGAAAGACAAAGATCAAAATAAAGGAGCAACGTTGTACATTGACGGAAGGCCAAAATCCATAGGGAATGTTGTGGGGTTTATAAATAGTACACAACTAGAGTCTACAATTAAGCAACCCAAATTCCTATTTGAGGGGTGTGAAGGAAACCATGTATTTGTATGTGCCATTAAATCAATAGTTGTAGGGGAATAGTTGTTTATTAATTACAATTTGAATCGAGTAGATACAAACACGGTTACTATGGAAGTGGTACATCTAACAATTTACCCAACCTTTTATTAATTAATTTAACCTCTTAAGGATTTTTCATTAGTCAATTGTTATAATTTTGTTTAAATTTTCTTTATTTACTTCATGGGGTAATGATCGGGACATCTCCCCAGCAGCTGGTCAGAGGAGTACAACTTCCTCAATGAAACAGGTATACATCTTTGTAATAGTACAAATATAATTTGAAAAAATAGCTTTTTTTTGTTGTGTTTTTTCATGAGTATATTCGTTTGGTTTATATAATTTTATTTATATATTTTTTGTATATTGTTTATTGGAGAAACCACTCAGCTGTTGATTAGATTACAATAGCCTCGTGCAACATGTATACTTGATTGTAAATGTACAATTTAAATACGTCAAATTTTTTTATTATTATGTTGTTACTGTGAGTATTTTGGTTTTTTTTGGATAAAAAAAATTTATGTTTTTGGAGCAAGGTGTTGTAAGGGGAACCTTCGTAGAAGTAGATGATACCAAACCTCCCTCGAGGTAGCAGGTATACATCGATGCAATTCTACAAATTAAATATGGACAAAAAGTTTTTTTGTTGTGTTTTTTCATGAGTATATTTGATTCATTTAGATAATCTTATCTATATACTTGTTGTAGAGTGTTGATCAGGGAAACCACCTGGTTGTTGATCAGATGACAATATCCTTGGGGAAACAGGTGTACCTGATTATAAATGTATAATTTAAATACGCCAAAATGTTTTGTTATAATTTTGTTACCGTGAGTATTTTGGTTTCTTTAGATAATCTTTCTATGTTTTTGATGTAGGATGTTCTAAGGGGCACCTCCCTATCAGTAGATCAGGGAAGGTCTCCTATAACCATTGATCCAATGAGTAGACGATCCTCAAGACAACATGTATAATTCATTGGAATTGTATAAATATAATATGGAGCATAATGTTTTTTTCATCTTTTTCGTGTGTATATTGGTTTCTTTTTTATAATGTTTTCTACTTATTTTTGGTAGGGCGTGATCAGGGAAATTCCCCAACTATGGATCAGATGACACTAGCATCGAGGCATCAGGTAAACCTAATTGTAATTTTATGAATATATCATGATCGATATGTTTTGTTAATATACTTTTTTCCTCAGTCGATTGCTTTCACGTCAGTAATGTCTTATATATATTTGTTGCAGACCACTAATTCGGTATATGAAACACCGTTAGAGAAATAAATAGCTTTAGATGTGGATGATTTGATGCGTGATGTTGGCATTGGGGTGAAAACATGAAGTTGGTATACACTTTGGCTGTTTTTTGACAAAAAACTGCAAAAATTTATGTTTTTCAACTTAAACCCTTTCAAACCCATATCCCCCGTAGGAATTTCACCTTGACGTAAACACAATAGGTTTAGAGAATTCTATTAGTTTCGTACTCATATTTTTCCTAATTTTTTTAATGGAGATATAGTAGGACAAATTTGACAGGCACCAATGACATATACTTTAAATTTTTAGGTTTGGATAATGAGTGACCTGTGTGACCTTCATTTTTTTTAGAGATGGTTATTCATTTTACAGAAACCAAATGTATGTTCATAATCTACATAGATTGTGCTTTGCAATGGACTATATGTTGAGGATGTTTAGACCTAAATACTAATTTTTATTATTTTTTGAAATTTAACATATGTTTAAAAAATGGTACCTTATTGACACATGTTTGTGTCCTCCCATTTTCTTTCAAATGTGACTCTTATCATATAAACTAAAACTACCCTTTTGAAGAGGACAGTGCAAGGAACATCCCTATGAGTTTTTACATTTTTTTTTGTTTTCATTGTGATGATCTTGAATTTTCAGTGTGACTGATTCTCAAAAAATTGTATAGCAACTTCGTGTTTTCACCCATTGGTTCTTCTCTAGACCCAATTAATATGATAGAGAAGGAATTAAAAATATTAATGAGGATATCCTTCGTCTGCTATTCATTGTGCCGTAAATAGATGAGATTAAATCCAAGGTTGATGTTTTGGTAAAGAGATCACATTCCTTGCAAGTAAGTTGCGGAATCTTGAATCATAATATAAATTCATTTAGTACTTATAATTTTTACTTGTATATGATGGTGAAATTATAAAATGTGGTTTTTATTTAGAGGATTTTATGCGACCACGCACTAGTGGTCAAGGCAGTGTTGGCCCTAGTGATGCTCATGGAGAGTCTTCAAATGAGAAAATTACTCCACGTACATCTCATGTGCCACTATTGGTGGTTTAAGAGTTAGGAACATGTTTTGTGGCACCCCTGAGGCCGGCTGTGAGTGCACCATCTAGTGACCAGCAGACACCAGATCATGCAGAAGAAGGGGTCGATGCAGAGCATTCTAGTATTGATATTGTAAAAGAAACATTTCCTAGATCTTCTTGTGTCATTAGCACAGGTACAATACAGAAAACATTCTTGGTGGATGAAGAGATCGTTCCAATAAAGATAGAGAATATCCCAGGTAATTATTATGCATTATTCAAGTTAGTGTTTATAATTTAATTGTAATATACCGATAAAACATTGTCTTTCAACTAACGATGGCATGATCATTTTGAAGGAAATGACATTGTTTTATAAACATATAAATGATTTGTTGTTGGATATATTTGGTCCCACCATCCGTACAAGGTGAAATAAACAAATTAAAAATTTAAAAGATGAGCTCATTAATTGGTTGGTTGGCCTGTTCGGAAACGAGAAATTTAATAGAGTCACAGTTCAAAAGAAGGCTAGACAACATATGAAGATTGTTGGGGACCAATATAGGGTTCACCGAGAAAGGAACCCCAGGTATGAGAACCCTCTAATGATTCCAGCTAGAGAGTGGAAATCCCTAATGGAAGATGGAAAAGAGAGGGCTCTGAGAAAATAAGGAAACCTACAACCAGACATAGGGAGGTATGCAATAATTTCCATAATGTAATTATAAACCTTATTATTATTAATTTATATATATAATTTGGAACATATAACATATTTCAACACTTTCATAGGTTGTCTAACACATCAAAGGCCACAAAGGAAAGACAAGAAAAAATTGGTCAGCACAAGCTTGGTCCTGGCGGTTATTCAAATTTGGTGACACGAATTGTAAGTATCAAAAAACCAATAATGCATCCAAATAATAAATTCCAAATTATTTTTGTTTTATTTCACTGCAAAAGGTAAATTCATGACATTATGAAAATATGCAGGTCGACCAATTTAAGGAAGTTCCCACTGAGAAATACTTGAAGCTTGGCTTCCAACACGGCTTTGGAGTTTTTGTTGAACGTCAAAAAAACTTGTCTAGGAAAACACAGTCTTCTGGTGATCCATCTTCCTCACAGGTATATAAAATATATATATTTTAATGAAGATTTATTACTTGTGCAATATATTTGTTATTAAAAATTCCATAAAATATTGCTCTGTTTTGAGCAGGAAAGAAACAATCCAATCAATGTTGAGGTCAATGGACAAAAACCAATTGAAGATCATGCTTCAAATCCTGGTAATGAATTTATTCATATGCTACATCAATTTTAAATATTGCATTGAAGGTGGTGAACATTAATTGTAATTTTCCGTGTTTCAACAGGAGAGCATGTAGAGGGTCACACTATACAGGTTGAGTCTAGAGTACAGGAAGATGAAGTACATCATGTGGCCACATCAGGTAAAAAACACCTTTGTAATGTTTTTTTAAATGAAATACTTGTAATTATAATACTAGAATATATCAATGTAACATTTTCAAATTATTGCAGCAAATTTAGACCCCTTGCCGCAAAATCCACGACAAGTTGTTGAACCACCAAGAACTGAACAACGAGTTCTAGACGATGAGTTTCTTCTTGATTTTGTAAATAGAAATAAAAAAATAGAAAGAAGTGACTGACGAAATATTGTGAAATCATTTTCGATAATATAGTGTCATGCATATTTTTATCCCTACTGAATGAATGAATGGTTTAATGAATGTTAGCATTTATTGAGTGAATGGTAAATGTTTCTTGATGATGAAATATGCATGTTTGCACATAATTTTTTTCCAAGTGCATGCATTGGGTATGGGGAATTGAGAGTGATGTGAGGTGGGGGAGGGGCCATAATAGCTTTCATATTCACTTGGTTGGTCCTGTTAATTAGAGAATATTAAAATATTCTTGAAACAAAGAGGATCTCAATGAATGGCTACGGTAGTGCCTTTCTACAACCCACCCACGTGTCATCTAAATTTTCACAATATTCAAGGTACATTCCTAGATAATTAATTGAGTGAAGACCTTACTATACTTGTTTCAATAGGTACAATGCTAGAATGTAATATTTTGCATTTCTTATTTATAATGGAACTAGGATGAACAAAATTTATTACATTTGTTAGATTTATAAAAAATATACGAATAATATTTGTAATATGATGTAGGAGTTATTTCCATCCAAATAGAGAATCTGGAGAGCATTCCAACTATAAATATCTAGGTTTAACAAAATTGAAAGTAAGGATAAGTTCAAGATTCCACCACTTCTTGTAAATGGGATGCTAGTTTTTTAGCTTTTCCAATTCTTGTTATTATCTTGATTTCCCATGATTACACGTATTTGATGCAGGATATACAAAAATTCTACTGCCTAAGTTGTAAGCATAAGAAGCATCAATACAACTTGATAAAATTGTATGTTATTTAAAGTAACGCGTTGTCTTATGGACATGAGTGTATGCATGTGAAAATATATAATATATATTTGGCATGGTGTGTGGTAGGTCCCATATATAGCTTCATCCTTGGGGGGTGTCAAGCTTGGCACAAATGGTCATAGATATATGTTTGACTGGGTCATTATACAACTTACAAAACTTAATAATCAATGTGACGTTGTACAACTTTTGAAACTGACATCCTTGCTCTACAGGTATGACATATTGTACTAGTTGTCCATATTTTTCTGTAATAATTCTCTTTGGAAAATTTCGTTGAAAATGTTATGGACATTAGGAAAATTCATACTAGTTATGGTATTATCTATAACTGTTAAATTATAACACATACTACCATGTGCATATCTCTTATCTCCATGTAGAGAGAGAAAATAATATGCTAAGGAGGATAGAAGGTACATTGATGACGTAGTATGCTAGGGATCATATTGGAGTTATGATAAGAGTCGAGGCTCTGATACCAACTGATAGCATAGGATAAATCCAATGGTGGATACATATTCATTAACCTCAATCTCAATAAATACATGGAGAAATGATTTTTGGTCTTCATCTCTCAAGAGGTATGTTTTGGACTTTTCAATGACTCTTTAGGTTTATTACGTAGCTAAAAATAAATATTCTAATATTTACAAAATATACAAATAATCCAATAGGATTAAGTATCCAATAGATGAAATAATAGAGATACCAAACAAAGATAAGAATCTTTGCCTATCTTGGAGAGGGAGAAGAATCTAAGTTTCATTTTAGTCCTTTGATGTATCCTCAGTCATGATGGCATTGGAAAATGTAAAGTGTATAATTATTGGATATTCATTAACCCACAGTTACATTATTGCAGTGAGAGGAAATCTGTGGTAAGTTTTTTTATTCGACAAGTTTCGAACCTTCAAGCAAGTTCATCCTTAGGAGAGAATCATAGAGGCTCGCACTTCTCTTTTTGTATTTCTGAAAAGGAAGATAAATAGTAATATTATAACCCTTTTTTATGTTCTAATCAATAGTCGGCTAGGGTTGAAAGATTACTATTTTTCTTTCAATATTTGAATAATAGATTTCCATGCATCTTTTAACCTTGAACCATCATCACGGTTCAAGTTGTTAGTGCATTTTTCAATATCTAGGGCCAAACATAAGTGTTTTCTCTTGAGATGAAGAGCGTCCTTCGTATTTAGGAGTAGATCCCCAAACTGAAATCATAAAACATAATATATGTTCTAATATAATTTTTATGCTCCAAATAGGAAAAGAGAAATAACATTACCTTCTGAAAATCTAGTCTCCTCCTATAGAATCACCAAATTTTATCCTAATGATGTTCTAGATGCATGGGAAAGATCTTGGCATCAATGTCAATGTTACATTTGTCTGTGGCACCTGTTGTTAATTTGGTGGTGTTCCAGGAATAGGCATTTGGATTGATAGAAAAGCATGAAAAAATAGGTTGGACAACATTAGATACAAGTGAGCCACTATATTTTGAAGGATAATAACTAGTGATTTGTGTTGAAGGTGTCCAAAATGATGACACAAAGAAAAATGTATTTCTTCTTCTATCTTTTGCTCATGTGGATCACATTATTCCTCATATTTAAGGCCGTAGCAATGCTATTGAAGTATGGAAGAAGTTTAATATGTATATATATATGAAACCTCTAATGAACTTTGAAATTTATTTATGTTAAAGAAATTAACAAATATGGATATGGATAAATATTATTCTTTAACAGAGCATGCCTAGAATGAGTTTGTGGTGTTTGATACTAAAATTAAAGACCTAGTATTGTTGTTGTTTCATTCAATAGATTCCTTCATTCACATTGAATTTTAATAAACATCATTTTGCATATCTTCTTGACAGGATATTCCAACATTTGAAGTTGTAGGTTTGTTGATCAAGCAAAAAGAGAGGTTAAAGAAGAATGAGAATGAAGGTCCAAATAGAGTATTCATAGGAAAGTGCAGAGGAAGATGTTTATATAGAGGTTGTGACAGAGGAAGGAGCGATAGGAAACAAGATTAGAAAATTAATTCAATGTTTCAAAGGGAATTCTCAAAGTACCAAATCCAAAATTTTCAATTATTGTGGCTGAAATAATCATAATGGTCAAATTTACCACACTTGACACATTGTAGCAAAGGCTTAAATGTTAAGTTGTTTGGGTCATTGTGTTTAGAATGGCCTTGTGTTGGAGCATTTTTGTGGATTATATAGTTTATGTTACAATAGATTCCATAGATTGTTTATTTAAATTGACTAGATTTTATAAATTTTCATTTCAATAATTATAGAAGCAACATGTATCATAATTTCATGGTTGTGCAGTTCCTCAATGACTCCCCTTATCATTATCAACTTCTAGCATATTGTATAGTAGACATTCATCTCGTACATGATTATGTTATACAAGAACAAGTCATCTCCTTATCTTTACTGGGTACTTGATGTATTTGTTCTTAACCCTCCATCACTTGTAGTTATAGTGCACAACTAAGGATTGTTGGATATTTCCCTATTGAATTGAGTTGTTTATACATTTTTAAAGCAAAATGCTACTTTTATGTGTCCATATTGAAATTCCACACATTGAATCAAAATCATGATAAAAAACCATGTATAAACGAATAAGTCTTCTTTTGTTGTAGTTGGGCATTGGCTAATCATCCAATCAACCTTTAAAGTCATTTATATTATTGCAACATCTCAATCCATTAGATTTTAATAGACCGAGTCAAGTGTTTAAATTCTAGGTTGAATTGAGTTAGTCATACTCGTTGTGGATATCTGATAAGAAATGTGAATGGATTTCATAAGAAGCAACCTCATTTTTCTTGTTATACCACAATAAAGTGGATCCTTTTAGGGTAGCCACAAATTATTTTAGTCTTTGGGTTTCATCAATGAATTTTTTACTTAAAATATAGATCATAACTTGATATATGCAACCCTCCTTCAATGGTACCATGAAATGTTGTTAGTTTCATCAAGCTAACTTTTGAAGAAGTGGTAGTTCTATGAAGCTGAGAAGTATCCATGCTAGATGTTAATGGTGGAGATGGAAGAGGAGGTTGCAGAAGAAAAGGAACCTGCTCTAGAGATGTGGAGGGATGGCAACCAAGCTGACTCAACATTAGATGGGCCGTGTTTAGTTGAATTCAATAGTTTAAATATTAGGATTATTAGGATAGAAGGATTATGTGGTAATTGTTGTCTAGGTTATTGAATTTCTGTGCAGAACCATGTATACCTCTTGTTGGTCCACATATATTTCACTTTAGACATGTGTTTCATTTTTAATACTATCATTTAGGATTTATACATTTAGATATAAATTAGGCCAAACTTGTGTTAAGTGCAATATGCCTTTCTTTATGTTTGCCACTTGAGGACATTTAGATATTTATGTCTTTCTTTATTGAATTAATTTCAAAGAAAATTGAAAAGTTTGGATATATTTATTGGCTTTTTGTGCAGCACCACCATAAAGAATTTAAACCTTTTTTTGAAGATAATGTTCTTTCTGATGAATATTGTTGAAGTAAAAAATAAGATGGAGCATGGGCTGGTCATTTAAAACTTCAAGAAACATCCTTGGTTACCCAAACACACATTCACATTCACCAGATATTTTCATTATTTTCTTGCATCTAGTTTTTGCAAATTTGATCTCGGTGCTATGTTAACCCAATGTTTTCTATACTGATTTATTATTGAAGATAATTGTTTACTTTACAATTGAAGCAGATAAAAAATTATGAGTTGTTAATTGGTGTGATGTAATCCATTACTTGTGGTGTTGGTTTTCAAGAAAGTATGGACGGCAACAGTCTCTATTAACATGATATATTTTTTGATATGCTTCAACATATGTCAATTCAATGGAACATAGGGAAATTTAATAGAGTAGGTATGTGTACCCTCCATTTGTGAGTGTGCTTGATTATCCTTGTTCCATCAAAAATTTGCCTGCTTTCTTACAACATAGAAAATAATGTTTGGTTCCCAAGATTCCTTTATCCACTAAATGTTTGTAGTCTTGGAATGTTGTTAACTTCTTTTACATATTGGGTATGTAGGAAGACTCTAATGGGTGGTTCATACAAATGGGCATCCAACAAGTTATAATTACTATCAAGGATTTATTCTTTGTAGTCTTCTAGGGTATGCATTGAATGGATCCAACAAATGGGCACCTGACAAGAAGAAAATAACTATCATGTCTTTATCTTCTTAGTCTCTCAAAGTATACTTATAAGGTTTTCATTTTTTTATATTCAAGATTTATTCTTATTGGCATGATGTGCTATTTGTCTCTCTGTAATGCTATTTCATATATTTATTTCTTGCATGTTTGAAATGGTGTGTAATTGTGATTATTTTGTCTTTTGATTTCTTGTAAGTATCTTTGGAATCCCCAAATTTTTACTTTAATGTAATACTTGATATTTTAATTTGGAACTTGATTTGTTTTAATTAATTCACTTGACATTTTGATGCCATATCATGAAAGATAACCTTGTTAGCTTTTCCTTTTATAAAGTATTGTTGTCAATTGCCACACATCTATATCAACCATATGCTATACAAATTTAGTATGTGCATGAGATAAGAATGTAATATTTCTTTGATGTTCCTTATTAATTCCCCTATAACAAATTATTGAAACATTATTAGGTAACTTTCAAATAATTGTTTTTAATTTCCCGAGTGATTAAACATCATTTTACTAAACGTTTTTATGACTTGTTGGCACCTTCATTTTAGATACCCTTTTTATTCATGTACCATTCCTATTTATAATGTATTTAATGACAACACTCATCATGTGTCTAAATGGGTCTTGGAATTGGAGTTAGTTTTCTAAAATGTGAGCCTTGTGGGATTATCAACAGATTGATGTCGAAAATCAAACATATATGTCGTCGGATTTTAGGTTTAGATTTTCATGTGGAAGTACAAAGAGTGTGGTATGAGTCTAGAGGATATTCTTCTCCTAAACAACTTGTGATTTCCTAATGACCTATTCAACCTTCAGTTGATCAAGTGGTTGAACCAATGTGATATTTGGTCAATCCCACTCTTCCTTCGAAGAGTGACCTACATCAATTGGTTGAACCAATGCAATCTTTGGTCAATCCCACTCTTCCTTTGGATAGTGATTTAGATCAAGTGGTTGAATCGATGCATTCTTCGATCAATCCCACTCTTCCTTTGAAGAGTGACTTTTCTGCTAGTCATTTTTTCTTCATTGTTAGTTTGAAACTTTCTATACAAGCAGGAACTGACTTCAATTCAAATGAACTCCCTCTAAGCCCTCACATTGCTTCCTTTGATTGGGATAGTCTAGCTAATCCATGCCTTCCTTTGGCTGCACATTTTCAAATAAAAGTCCAAGTTGAACACTACATGGTTTCTCTTGGTGTTGTAGATGAAAGGGCCTCGATTAGTATTTTATATGTGCATTCTTAGAGAGGTATGGGATATCCCAGCCTTGTGTTTACTGTTAGTTAGCCGCTGGCCTTTGATAGAGTACCTAGTCAAACTTTGGTATTTATTTCTCAAACACTTGATACTTTGGGTGGGAATACTGTCTTAGTCGATTGTATGCTTATAGAGGACCCTTTGGACTTCAATATGCTCCTCAGGTGTGATATATGCTATGAAAGATCTGGTGTCTATGCTCTTTCATGTGATGTATTTTCCTCACAAAGAAATATTTTTCAGTGTTGATCAGCTGATATTTTTTTATCTCTCATTACCCGACTTTAGAACAAATCTATCCTTTGTCAATTCCCAGTGTTTTTATAGACACAACATCCCAACATGTATATTGTGTGGCATCATATCCCTTGTGTCTAGTTTATATTGAGAAGAATCCTTTGTAGTCATGCTTATCTTCTTAGTACTTGGTCCCAACAGTTGACTAAGTGATCTATCCAATGGGTACATTGGAATTTGCTCTCCACCCTATTAATCCAACTGAATATTCAAACATGTGTTCCATCTGGGACTGTCTACTTCATTCAGATCAAGTCTTCCTAGAGTCTATGATACAATTTGACCTTATTTCAGATGTTAACTCAGTTGTGGTTAAATCCAGCCTTGACTTGATTTTTGAGTCTAATCTTCCTAATGATCAATCCTCAAATCTTGATGCTGTTGATTTTTTGGACTCTCCCATCGAGAAAAAAGTCGATGATCTTGATGATTTTGATTTTTCTTGTAGATTTTTGACTCCCATAATGTTGAGTTTGTTCCTACAAACTCAATCACCTATGTCAACTTTATCTTTCCTCTTCAGGTTGGCCTTCTTGATTATGAATCCTCATTCCTTGGCACTATAGATGTTTTTTTGGTTAAATATACCTTAACTATGACTCTTTTGGAAGATAGTGAAGTTGCAAGTGTTTCTACAAAAGTGACCTGTATCGGATCTCTTCTTATGAATAGGATTTTGATACTATTGTTTCTTGGAGATAGGATTCTTAGTTGGATTCACAACTACTTATTGGTCTCATTTTTTATATTCAAGTTATAACTGCATTTACATATACCCTGCTCATGCTTGTGAACCTAATGCTGAATCCCATGCTTTCACCTTATTATATAAGCCATCATCTCTACTCTCATCATCGCTCATCTTTGTATCATTTTTTCATTGTAACTTGACAACTTTACCTGGAGGAGATGCTCCCAGAGTGTCCTTATGTTGCTCATGTTATTTTCACTATGCTTAGGTATATTCCTTGGGATTGGAACTAGTTTTACATGCCTATGACACTCGTGTCCTCGTACTTAGAGCATTCTTCCAGATTTCCTTCAAGCTCATTAAAAACAATAAGGAATCCGTGAGCTAACTTTTCTGGGCTTGTTAAAACTTTACAGGAAAGGTATATGGAGTTGTCTTTAAGCTCTTATTAAACTCCTTAAATATGACAAGATTGTCGAGTTCGTTTATCCCTTCAAACTCGTTAAATGACTTGAAGGAAAATCCACATTGGTATAAGTTTAACCCTTTTTCAAACCATGTGGATTACTTATGAAAAAGGAATACTCTAGTTCGCTATGACTAGAAGAGTATTCCTAGTTATAGGTTTATCTCTTTTTTGGGATTTGGAGACTAAAATTATGAAAAAGGAATCTTTTTTAGCTTACTTTTTCTTTTGCGTGCTCTATTTTAAACCATGAAAAATATTCTGAGTGTTATTTGTGTTATTGTCATGCTCGTTAAACTTTACGAAAAAAGCATTAAGTTTATGGTTGGTTTCCACATAATCGCAAATGAATGGAACAACGTGAGTGATCTTGTCTTCATTCACACTTGTTAAAATAAATCGATATTATTTTTCTTGAAGGAGCGTCGGTATGGTGATAGTTTAACCCTTTTTTGAACCTTGCCGACTAACTACAAAAAAGGAATACCTTAGTTCTCCTGAGCTAAGAGATTTTTCCTCTGGATCGTTTTATACTATTTTGGACTTGGGAGACTAACTTTACAAAAAATTTCCCCCCTAGAATCTTCTTTGGCATTTTCAAACTCTCAAATTGTGAAAACACCACGAAGAATCCACTAATTGGGGCTTGTAAAATCCATGGATGAGTGATTTATCAAGCATTTTTCTCTCTCTTCTTCAATCTTGAAGAAGGTCTAGATTTTTCTTTCTTGGACTCGTTAAACTTATACAATAAGGGTATTTAAAAAGAGAAAAGCTAAGGGAAGACTTTTCAATTTTATTTTATATCATGGTAGCAAGTCGTGTCTCCTTGAACAAAGCACCAATTTGATTCTATCAACAGTTGGGTTCTATTTTTTTTCCTTAGGATTAAGCTTGATCTTAGAGTTATTACTCCTCCGATTGGTTACTCTTCCAATCATATGGAGAATCTATCAATGTCTCCTACATTGCAGAATTGTATCATTAGTCCCTTTATGTCTAAATCTGTTTGTCACTATTATGATGTGCTTACTATTCAAGGATAAAACTTGTGTTGGTCAATCTGCAGTTTCCTCGACCTTCGGTGTCATCCACTCCCTAGCATTAGTTCATTACATCAAGTCTTCAGTGGTCCTTGTTGCAAAACTTTGTCCCAATTCGGAATCAAATCAATCTTTGGTTTTTCCTCATGTTGGGTGATGGACGATTCCTTAATACCTCTTTTCCATTGGATATCTTCCTATCGATGTGAACTCATCTTTCTCTTCGAATCAGATTTAGAGTTTATGACAATACCTTAGGTATTGCAGTCATCAGTGGAATTTTTCCTTGCTATTGGGTAGCGGTATATCTTAATGTCTCCTACTCGATGTATTCCTTAGTTGTTTGACTTCAATACCGTTTAGTAACACCTGTTAGAATGTACTAGGTACCTTGAGGACCATTTTCAATATGGGTGGTTTCCCTCACATTTGTTAACAATTTTCATCAATGACCGATAACCAATAGGTTTCCTCTATGTTCAATGTCAATTCCTCTATTCACATGGTTAGGATTCATACCTTTGGATGGTTTGGATTGAATATTTGGGCCAACAATAGCATCATCACTTTTTGATATTTCCCTAGTTGCACAAGACCTTGTCACAAACCTGTTGAGACATATATCCACCATGTATTCTTGTGGCTATAATCAATTATTGAGCATGGATCCATGATGTTCATTTGTGGCCATGACTCCTCTAGATTTTACATGGTGCCTTTTTGCATCTTGTATGGCCATGATAGTTACATCAGTTATACACATGTTGGATCTTCCTTGTATCTTCCTGGCAATCATTTGTACATGGGCATGTATGTCGTGGAGATCAAATTGTCTGACATTTGTACTTTCTTTCAAGTACCTTTGTTTGATCCTACGATCATGCTTTCTCCAGTTTCTTTTATTACATGACTCAATTGTCCATTATTTATAATGTATTTCAGCTATCATCTTACCCTCTAACCTCATACATTAGGGGGCATCTGTGATAGCCAAAATTGGAACTTCTCCGTCTGTGACAACACTTACATGTTTGGTCACATGACGACACTTCATGAAGGGTACTATAAGTCACTCAAAGAACATTTATGTATGAAAGGGACATATTTGGGACTTGTGTATCACCCCCAATCCTCTTTCCTAGTCAACTAGATACCTAGGAGGCTAAGGAACAAGTTTCCATACCAAACCATCTCCTAAAAGCCCTTGGAAAAACACTAAAAAATGAATTTTTCACAAAAACACAGGTTCATAGTATTGTAATAGAATTTTTTACCTTGCACACCCTAGTTGTTAGTGTCCCACTAGCTTGTACCCTCAAAAATTCTAAAAAATATATAAAAAACTCAAATTTTGGGTGGTTCGGGTGGTTTTGGAACTTCCTCCTCAGTTTTACCTGCTTCATCCTCTGCCCTAATTCTTCAATTTTCTATACAATAGAGAGAAAGGGGACCATTAATAGGACTTGGAATTGATTATTTCTATGCTAGAAGAATTTGGACTTGTATCCCCCTCACCTATGCCCTAATTTCCATCTACCTTTCCTACAGATCTTGGAGGAGAGAAGCATGAGATCCAGATTGAAGGTTTCACAAGGTGCCTTGAGCAAGGAGAAGGTATATATTGTACTTCTCTCATTGATTAATAAAGGATTAAAATTATTCCTTTTCCAAATCATTGTATGTACATCCTAGTTCTTGATTATATGTTGATGTCATGATATTAGGGTCTTATGTTATTTTAAATATTGTAAGAATTTACTTCTTAATTAGATCTGGGAGCTAGAACAGACTTCACACATGAAGTGTTTGACAAAATATGCAAGAGAAACAATCAAAGAGACAAAAAATACATGAAATGGTGCTAGTTTTTTATCATATTATTATCATGCATCATTTAAATGTTATGTTACACATTTATAATACATTGGAGGAAATTTGAGTGGCTCTGGTAACCAATTGGGAAAGTACAAGTGTCATGGTGAAAATTGACCCCCAACCCCCTTAGGTGGACCAAAGGAGCTCCAACTAAGGCCAAACAGTCATGAAACCTCATTTGAAGTGTGTTGGGTCATTAATGGGTCCTAGGAAAGCATGGGTGAGAAGATACAGGTGAGTGGGATGCTCTAGGTGGCAATAAATGCTCCTGGGAGAGCTAAAATAGGCCATATTCACCCCCTAGCACACTTAGCCAAACCAGGGCCCCACAAATCAAGGAGGTGGCACCCCAAGACATTAAATGAGGTGCACATGTGTTGGGTTGACCAATTAGGGTGATTTTGCAGGTGTGAACAAGCCAAAATAACCAGTTATAATGTTGAATCAGCTCTCCTAAGTCTTAAACCATAGGATATCATTTCATGAAGGAAAATAAAGTTATACTAAGGTAAAAAATATGTACTAAGAATGTATTACTGCTCCAACACACTCCCTTAATCTAGACTTAGTACATTTTAATCAAAAATATTTATTAAGGCCTTGGCAACTAAGGCACAAGCCACCTTTTACAAGGGAATTTTTATTGATCCATGTAACGGAGGTAAGGAAAAAAACCTCATGGGAAAAACCTACCCTCAAAAATGGATATGATAGAGATCAAAATGTCTTCAGCAGGTCCTCTTCTTCACCTGAATGAGCTTAAATAACAACTTCTTGGTGATGGACTTGGTGAAGATGTTGTGGATGCCAAGATCATGCATCAATGCATCAAAGTGCTGTAAACAAGGATCATGTGGAGAGGCCCTTTGATGGTCATCACTTGATGATGGAGGGGAATCATAAGAATGTATTTTTATGCAAGAATAATCTTATCTAACAACATAATCAACCATGGAAAATACATATCTGCAAACTCTTTCCCAAATAACATCAGAACATTCAACAAAATTTGCATTATGTGTAGTTGTTTTATCATGATTAAAGCCATGAATATTTCTCCCAATTTGATGAAGCACCTTCAAAACTCTGTATAAAAGCTCATGAGTCTCTGAAATGTCAAAATATATGTCATACACAGCAGAAAATATCAGAGGTATGGTGTCTCCATGAGCGAATGGATCCATAGGAAGAGAAGAGTGACCAACTGGATCACAATTACAATTGAGTGAACCTGGAAGGTCTGGAGACTTGAGATTCGAACCATAAATGGTGAAGGAAATTCTAGAAATATGGAGCAGTATTCCCATGAAGTCCAATGATATGGATTTCCAACCAATGAAATACATACAAGAAATAACAGCAACATATACAAGAGACATAGCATTGGAAACTAGACAATTTTCTGAATTTCCAACTAGTGAACTTGAGGGTTGATGGGTCTTTTGGTCATGAGATGGTTGGGGAAATGAGTAAATTACTTTCATAGGCTGTATATCATCCTGTATATCATATTTAGAATCAGAAATGAAAATATCTGAATGTATTTGGGAAGAGATTTCAGAAGGAACATCAAAAGCTAGTGAAAAATGACTAGTTTTGGGAGGAAGCTTTGATGAACTGACTGGGAATGTTTTTAAGGAAGGGATGGATTTTTCAGGTTCTGATATATCATAATTTGAATAAGAAACAGATAAATCATAATTTGGTTTTATCCATGCACCCAATGCATGCTTATTCTTACCATTTCCTTGCTTGCGCTCCCATATTTTTGCAAATTTTGGAAGAGCAATGTGGTTCTCCTCAAGGAGCTTGGTCATGATGTCCATTTTATTTCTGAAGAAATCTCTCTCAATATGTGAACCACTGCAATAATCACAGGTGGGTCTTTCTCTCTTGTTTCTCCTCCTAGATTTTGAGTTCCCATCAGTAGAACTAGAGCTTTCTGAACTTGATTACTTCTTCTCTTTCTCCCTTTGCTTCAAATATTTATTATTGCTATGGGATTGATTTGATATACCAACAGCAAGAGCTTGATCCTTGGATTTGATGATGGTACCCATTTGTATGATATTTTCCTATTCATGAGTCAAAGACTCCATGAAATCTGCCTGTGCACGCATCTTCCAATTTTTGGTTGTTAGTTTGCTAGAGTGAAATGTCAAAACATATACAGAATTCTCTGGCCCCAGCTTAGAAAGGATGGACAAGATAAGATGATAATATTTATTCTTTATGACACATTGTTTTAGCTGAATTACCAGCACTTTAAACTTGGTGAAGAAATCTTCAATGGTCTCATAGTGAGCTTGGCTCAATGAGATTAGCTCATTCTCAAGATGATGGCCTCTCATTTCATTTGTCTTCCCGAATAGTGACTCAAACTTGACCCAAACTTCATTCAGTGTGCCAAGAATTTCTATGTGAAAGAGAAGTTCTCTTGAAGTGCCAAGGTAGAGCATGTTGAAGGCCTCATCAAGCCTATTAAAATACTTAGCTTTCTCCACAGCAGAATTTGGCTCGGTTCTAGTTCCCATGGTGACCTGGTAGAGGCCCTTGGACCTCAACTGGATGACCATATTGGCCTTCCACTCAAAATAATTGAATGGAGTAAGCAGAGCTCAAGTTTTCTCCATCCCTCCCGCGCAACCTGTGACAAAAAATGTTGTTAAACCTGCAAGTAAACACTCAAGTTTTCTGGAAATATGCCCTAAACAGCAACTCAAACCTCACAAGATTTGTTTGCAGATCCAACTATATCTACTACCATGTAATAATTTACTTATTAATCATATCTTGGAGCTAGAACAGACTTCACACATGAAGTGTTTGACAAAATATGCAAGAGAAACAATCAAAGAGACAGAAAATAAATTAAATAGCACATATGAATGGTGCTAGTTTCTGATCATATTATTATCATGCATCATTTATATGTTGTGTTACACATTTATAATACATTCGAGGAGATTCAAGTGTATCTAGAAACCAATTGGGAAAGTACAATTGTCATGGTGAAAATTGACCCCCAACCCCCTTAGGTGGACCAAAGGAGCTCCAACTAAGCCCAAATAGTCACAAAACCTCATGTGAAGTGTGCTAGGTCATTAATGGGTCCTAGGAAAGCATGGGTGAGAAGATAGAGGTGAGTGGGGTGCTCTAGGTGGCAATAAATGCTCCTAGTAGAGCTAAAACAGGCTAGATTCACCCCCTAGCACACTTAGTCAAGCTAGGGCCCCAAATATAAAGTAGGTGGCGCCCCAAGACATTAAATGAGGTGCACATGTGCTGGGTTGACCAATTAGGCCATTGTTGTAGGTTTGAACAGCCCAAAATAACCAGTTATAATGCAGAATAAGCTCTCCTTAGTCTTAAACCATAGGATATCATTGCATGAAGGCAAATAAAGTTAGCCTAAGGTAAAAAATATGTACTAAGGATGTATTAATGCTCCAACAAATATCAATATCTTACATGTGGTCAAATCAGTTTGAGGAAGGTTTAAAGTGTTTTTGTAGGTTCCTTAGTGGAAGGGAAAAAAGAGGGATAAAGGGAAAGCTTCGATTAGCCTTCAGTTCATAAGGTATGTATACTCCTAACCCTTAAAATTTTTCTTTGTTTTATACTTAAATAATCATTTATGTCAGTCTATAGAACCCTAGTACAATGGTGGTCTCACCCCAGTCATAGGAACATTTTCCTTAACAATAATAAGGGAGGTATTTCACAATTCCCCTCATTTTTGTTTCACCAAGATCATATGGAATGTGCAGTGAAGAGCATATTAGTATTGAAAGATATTTTATCTCCCATAGTGTGTGCAAGTGGGAAATCACATTTGATGAAATAAAAAACATATTTTTGCGATTAAATAAAGTGATCATAACAATAAAATGGAGATTGTAACTTGAGAACTAAATATTCTAATGGTAAAGAAAAATAAAAGTGTGCAATTGAGGTATTTCACACTTCACTACCTTTTCAGGTTCACCAAGATTGTATGGAATGTGAGATGAAGAGCATACTTTGGGAGAGGACTCATGAGAGTATTGAACTAAAAATGTCAAATAAGCAGATAAATATGAGAACTCTCGAATACTAATGACACCAATGAGGCCTCTTTAAATCCTCAAGGGTGGTTACCTAAGTAGATTTCAAGGGATGACCCCTTTAATTCCTAATCTTAATCTAGATGAGTTAATTACTAAATAAAATATTAACTATTGCAAGTTAAATTAGTTATATTTCATTAGTGAGCAGCAATGGGGCTCCAAGTTTGTTGCAAAACTAGTAAAAAGAAAATAAATGCTAGTCGCATGAAAAAACAAATAAACAGATGTGTTGTCGCATATAAGAGAAACTCACTAGTGCACAAACATGCTTTTACAATGCAAATAGGTCGTCCTGACATGAGACAAACACTCACATGGGTAGGATTCTGGTTACTGGCGCTAATAGGTCAATTGTCCAAGGTTCATCTGTTCTAACAATGCATATGAGATGACAGGATCCACGCATATAATAAAATGGATAAACTGGTTGAATGGAGGCCAAATTTCTAAGATGAACCATATTGACTTATTCACCTGTAAATAATAAAACACCATAAATTAACTACATAACAAATAACAACCTAATGAAAGATAAATGAACTAAAATATAGTGGAGTCTCCATAAATATTGTCGTGAAAAAGATTGGACAAAGGGTAAATATTTCCCACTTGGTTAGGGGAAAATCCTTGTAGAATGCAATAAGGCCTCAGTACTAGGTGTCCCTTTGTTGGTGGATGAGTTCTCCAAGTGATTATGGATTTAGCATATGTCCTAATATCTTCATATTTGCATGCAAATACATGTACATATTATTGAAAGAGATTTACCTTTATTAATTCACTTCACTAGGCAATATTTTTTATAGTTTGATGAATTTAGGGACTTCTGCTATGCCAACACTTACATCCTTTACATATTCTTCTTTTGGATACACAGTAGGTTTCAAAGGGATGTCATTTTTATCAAAAATCCTTTGCAATGGCACTAAGCCTTTGGAAATGAAATTGTTTTTAAGACGTTGTAAAATCTTGTGACCGGTTATTTTGCTGTTGAATTCAAGTTTTGTTTCAAATTTTCCTTTCTTCCCTTATAGAAAAAATTCCTCATCCTCCTCATTGTCTTCATGTTGATCTATGATGGAATTAGAAAATTATTCAATCATATCCATAAATCTTTTTATCTATTGGTCATCTTCAAATACTTTCCAGTTGTTCATATTATCAAGTATTGAAGGTCTGTATATCATTTCAACTACATGCTTATGTCTAGGACCAAGTGGATATTTGAATGTACTAGAAGCTACAACCAATGAGTTTTCTCTTTGATTCTTCTCTCTTGGGACAATAGTGATATTAAAAGCATTTAAGAAATTTTCAGTGCTTCTTGTCCTGAGATTAAGGCTTCATATTCAACAATATTATTTGTAGTCTCAAAATTTAATTTGAAAGATAAGGAAATTTATTCTTTAATTTGAATGAAGAGTATGAAGACACCAAAATTACACCAACTCTAGCTGTCCCTTGGATGAATATCCATCAAAATATGACTCCTGTAACTAGCTTGCAGAGGGTGTAAAGTCTAAAATAGAAAAAATTGTGTGGGAGGTCTCTTCATACTCTTCATTCATATCTAGAATGCAACATCCCATGTCTTCTTATCACTGACATGTATGAAAATATGGCTTCCCTGTATAGTCTTCTGGTCTCACCTACAAACAATGGGACAATTACATATTTCAGGTCCATCTAGATGGTGCCTCCCACCTTTTTATCCCATGTTCTAGATAGTAACATCCCTTACCTTACTAGTGCATCTGCCACTGCCACATCCATTACAACACTCTTGGAAAGAAGTTGAGCCAAAGTAACTATTAATCCTTTATCATCCCCAAATATTTTACCTTCTTGGATTTAAAAATGTAAAGTTTGTGATAAGGCTTACTAATTTCCAAACCTAACTGCTCCATGATCACCTATGGCATTAGGTTACGTGAGGCTCCAAATTCCATCATACAATTGTGTAACAATTTCCCATGAACATTCAGAGTTATATATAAAGGATCAATGTGGTCATTTACCTCTTATTCAACTATTGGACCTACAACTATAGCAATATTTTCATCTGCTAAATTTAGCGCATCAGGGGATAGACTTGGTCCAGCCATGTTTAAGACTTTCTCAAATTTCTTCTAGTATAAAGGAATTTCAGACAATTCAGACAATTCAGACAAAGGAATGAAAATATTTATTTTAGATGACTCATGTTCTAAATCAAAATAAATTAAATATTTTTCATGCTCTTTTCCTTCATTTTATTCTCTATTTGACTATGGAATTTCATATTTCCTTTGGTTAGCTGAATTTGAAGGTATACTTTGAGGAAGAGTAGGTTTTATATAAAGTATTGGCTTATCAATGTTTTTGTCATTATTTGGATTTGCATAAGATTTATTAGGGGAAGGAATGGAAATTCGAATTTGAAACATTATTCCTTTGCCTCATATTGTGTTTTCTTTGCACATATTGATCGTTTTGATAGATTTATTCCTATAAATATATATCATATTCTTCTCATGTGAGGTGAATCATATTACTCTCGTCCTCCATTCACAACACTTCATAAGGGGGCATATCAACCACATGATGGATATTTCCTTATCTTTCAAGGGGTTGTATTGGTGGATCTTTGTTCCTTCTATATTCTTCATAAGGGGGCATATTAACCACATGATGGATATTTCCTTCTCTTACAAGGGTTTGTATTGGTGGATATTTGTTCCTTATATATTTGTTTATGATTTGAGGATTGAAGGGCCTTCCATACTGATTTGGGTTTCTCTATCCAAATGCATGAGGGTTTCTATTGGGGTTTTTCCCTTCCATCTCCATTCTTCTAATTTTAGTTGAGAGACCTCTAAGTAATATTGGCATTTACTTCATATTTTAATCTTGATTTTCTTTATTTTTACCAGAGGTACCAGCCTCATCTATAGGATTCTTTTTGTCCAAATCATTCTTGTATATTAGCCTTCTTGAGGTAGTATGTTTCCCTCCACATCTACAACATAATCCTGCATACCCAAAAGAGTTGCACACCTTCTTTCACTAAGGATGATAGCAAATTTTGACTCAAAAGATCCTGTGTATGTGACCTTAGCAATAGCTTGTGAATGATTAATTTCCAAAGGAATTTTATTATATATCTTATAAATATATTTTTGAATTCCCTAGTTGTTTCCCCATTTTTCTTCTTTCAATGCATCAAACTCTATGAGATAGTAGAGGTGATCCCTTTTTTCACCCTATTTCCTCATAAAAGCAACCTCTAGGGTTGGTCCAAGAGTTTAAGGACTTTTCTAGTAAGGCTCTAAACTAGTTTCTTACCTCACCTTCTAAGATTTGTAAAAATAACCTCATAAACACATCATAATGTTCTATATAAATATTATCTATAAATTATTGGAACATACCCATGTATTCTTCAGTTTTTGTATCTTTCTCTCCATTATATTTTGGAAAAATATTTAAATAGTTGTCAGGTAGGTCATGAAGGTTATTAGGAATATTTAATGGACCATACCTGAAAGCTACTTAGGGGTTTATAAGTGGGGGTGGGGTTGGAGGTGGACCTCCTCCTCCTCTTCTAGCCATTATGTGTTGTAGGATGATATTATATGCCTGAGGTGTAATAGGAGTCCTTTGAGGTTGAACTTCAGGATGTTCAAGGATAGAAATGCTTGCAGATGGTAATAAATTAGAGAATTAAGGCTCTACGACTGAATTTAAAGGAGTTCCTATATTTTTTTTTAGGATTTCCTTGATTATTTAAATTTTCTAAACTTCCTTGATCTTGTACAACATAAGATATTAAATGGGTGTGTACATGAGGATTACCTTTCTCCCACATGTTGAGATATATGAAGATTCCTCTAGTGATTTCTTCAATCAAAGAGGCTCCAAGATACTTTAGACTATGAATTTTATCATGTATGCCTCTTACCAGGATCCATATTTCTTCAGTGGAGTCACTAAGTGATAATTTCAGTCATATGTTTTATCCTTATTCACATATCCGAATAAGAAATCAACAATGTCGTACCCACAGAAAATTTATCCTTCAATTATGTTCCCCATCAATGACACCATTTCTCATGCTACTCCCTGAGATGTACTAGGATGAAATAGTGCATAGGTGAGCATTCCAAAACTCATTCTTTTTTATATATTTTCGAGTTGAATCCCCATGGAACTTCATATAAAAACTGATGTTTCTTGAAATCTTTTGTAAATAAGGGCTTACGACCAATTCTGATGGTGAAAATGACTATAGAAGAACTTTACAAAGTGTAACATTACTTCTGGAGAATAATGAGGGTGAATTTAGTAAATGGAAACAAAAATAATTCTAAGGGGAACCTCCAAGATGAATCTCTTAAACTTGATGGAAGCATGAACGTATTGATATTTGATTTAAAGAATTCAACAATTTCTTTAAAAAAAAATGATGGCAAATCATGAGTTTATTTATGGATTTTTACACAACAATAAATTCATGGAAACAATAATAAAAAAATACTTCACATGTCATTGCATCTCATAATATTTGAAACTAGGCTAGAGGTCAAATAAAATTTGAAATATATGCAATTAATTTCAACATTCATTAACATATATCATCAATTAACACACTTTGTAGCTAAATTTGTTGCTTGAAATTTGTTTACATCTCATGAAAGTATACATGGAGATAGAAACTATGATAAAGAAGATGGAAAAAATACATAGGAATAACATCTATGTATCACTCTACAAGCTTAATATTAGACAGAGATATTACATTACAAAGTGGTTCACCCGCAAAACAAATGATAAAGGACATCTACACAAATTTCCATCCTCGAATGATACATTTGATTTACACTTTATAGGAATCCTAAGAGTAACATAATTTAGTTAACTGTAACCAACTTGTAAGTGTGTCTCTTTCATTGTAACTTTTCTAATTATTTCTAATTCTTTCACTTTTGACTCATTTTACTTGTGTTTTTCTTCATGCCTCTTGTCTGTGTGGTTTTTCCTCACTTGTGTGCATTGGGATGTACAAGTGGTTGTCCCATCTGATCTGTTGGTTGAATATTTGGAGGAAATTTTTGTCCACGTGTTTTTCATGGTGGCATATTAGAAGTTTTCCCTGTAGTTTAAATATTAGGTAGAAAATTTATTTGTAATACTTTGACAGTGTTTTCCAGTATTTTCCTATTTGTATTTAATGGGCCTTCAATGACTCTAAGTCTATCACTACATTAGTGTGCTTTTGATATGATATGGGGACGAGTTCCTTTAATAACATTTTTAAATTAATCCATATTTTGAACTGAGGTTTAAGTCTTTCAATAACCTGATCACCTGTTACAATTCCTTCCACTGCATCATATTGAGTAAGCTCATTTCTCTTCTAAGTCAAATTTGTCTAATATTCTTCTTTGGGTACAATCTCTACATTCTCGTCCCATGGGTGGGGTAACACCAACTTTATTACCTTATCAAACATTTTCTTAAAATTATTTATATCATTGGACATGGCTTTCAGATGAATCTAATCTCTCCTCAAAAGATTATGTTTTGTAAGCATTTGTTTAGCCACCTTGATCAGTTGGGTTCTATTTGTGATCTGTAATTCTTCTGGATATATTTTGGTTTTGTTGTTCAAATATTCTACTATCTTCTCAGCTTGTTTGGGAATGTCCTCAAACTCTGTTTCTACTCTTTTGGTTTCTTCTTTAGATGACTCATACATTTCTATCTCCTCCCTGATAACCTCACAATGAATATCCCATTCATTCATAAACAGGTGGGATATGTTGTCCCATAAGTAATTATTTGTTATTCTAATCGAATGCTCCCCTTCTACATCCAAATTTAGCTGAGAGATTTGGCTCATAAGTTCATTGAATTTAGTTTCCAGTTCCTAGATGTCATCTTCTTTGTTGCTTATATATCCCTTCAACTCCACAATTCTCTCATCCTTTTGAGATATTTCAACCTCCAACTCTTTGATTTTACTATATTTTTCAACCTACTCTTGAGTTGGTTGTTGAGTTGTCTCTTGAGTGGGAGTATATTGATACATCACATCAATTACTTCCTTCTATACACCTTTCTTCCCAAGATTGCTTGTAATCTTACATGTTTCCTCTGTAGGCTTACTTGCTTCTTGGGTGTTGGAAGGTAGACCTTGAATGACCTTCTCACTTGACAATGTATCCTTTTGCAATTTTAGGGATGAAATCTACCATTTGAGTTCATTTATTTCATTGTTTCTAGCCTTAACCACTTATTCCTTGGGGATACCTTAGTTCAGGGGTTTAAACTAACTAAATTGTTGGGATATTTATTTCCTTCCTTAGGTGGGATATTTCATTATCTTTCTCTTTCATAATGGATTTGGAATGAGATCCATAACTAGGATTTACACCTAAGGCCATGTTTTTATTTTCTAGGTCTTTGATGGTTATTTGTTTTTCTCTTACTCTCACCTTTTATGCCTTCCATAACTCTTCAAATATTTCCATTGTTTCTCTAATTTTATTATTTATTTTTATGGACTGAAGAAGTCACTAATATGTTAATAGAAGTTAAGCTTTTCCAAATTCTCAAACTAACTGAAATCCACTTTATACTCATCATATCTCTAGTCACCTAGGATAGTAGCATATGGGACTACAAGCTCTATCGTAGACCACCTCAAAGTATCACTTATGTGATCTTCTACTATGATTAGCATTTTTCTTGATGCACCTATTTGTTGTCCGGTATCATTCATCAATTTGAAATTCCTTTCTCTCATATTCCTGTACTTGGTTTTCAAATATGCTTTTACTTGTACTAGACCTGATGAGGGTGCTTATTAAGGTGTTGTTTGCAGCATTCTAGGCTCTCTGAACTCCATGGAAGGGTAGTGGTTGAACTTGATTGATGACCCCTTTTTCTTGTCTATAGGATGTTGAATTATGTAAGCTAACTCACTAGGAATCTTATCAGTTTGTTCTTCTTCAAAATCATCTCCTTATGTTCTAGGACTTTTATCTTGATGAACCTGTTCATCCTTGTCCACTTCCATCTCTATAGAAATTTATTCAACACCTATTTTTCGCCATGCTTGTTTCTCTTTAACTATTTCCTCCTCCATGCATATTTGTATTTCTTCGACCTACTCCCAACTCTCTAAATTAGGAATTCTCTTCCAGTATGGCCTTGCCATATGCTCATAAGCAGAATTCATGTTTTCTATTATTTTCTTGGAGATAACCCCATGAGGGTCATAGGGCCTAGATTTTGCTTTCTTTAAATTCAATTGATGCAAGAAACCTTCCAAGATATGTAATCATTCAAAATTTTGATCTAGAAGGGTCTTATCCCTTATGGTAGCAATAAGTTTCTTTGATGCATGAAGTGTCTGGAATGTATTTCATCAACTTTAAATCTATACCTTGCATATTCCATTACAAAAACCCTAGGTGTGAGGAAGGATGTGATTTCGTAAGGCTCCTCCTTAAATCCATAAAATCTTATTATTGTTTAGTATTCATATAAAAAACTAGTCACATTTTCTTGTATCTAAGGTGAATTGGAGCGACTTCTTATTCTCAGGGAACATCCTGGGTGGTGCAGAATCATGGATAACGGTATATGTGATATTCATCACGTTATTTGCAAACTCAATATAGTTGGAGATTTTTTGAATTTTCAGAATTAGGTCACTCCAATTATGCATTGGAATTAGGATTCCAGTATCATCTTTCATCTTCAAATTTAAACCTTTGTAATGTTCAAAGTTTTGATACAAAAACATATAGATTAAGTATGATGGGCATCTAAAAATTTTGATGGCTAGGAATTCCTCTAGATTCTCTTGGATTCTATGAATTAGGAAATTATAGCGATCATACTTGAGAAAAGTGTTTGCATACAGAGGGGTTAGACTAATAAGAATACCCAATACTATAGTATCTACTATCACATCATTTTCATATCCCATGACTGTGCAAATCAGGGATATGGATTTCCTTGATACTTAAGAGAATACTACATTTTCATATGGTGGAGGGGTTTTCCTAGAGTTTCAAATTTAATTCAAATATATTAAATCTTTAATATATTTCACTAGGATCACTGAAAGATAGACAAGCACATCACAAAATAAAGACACAAATATTTTACCCTGGGAAACCACAAGGGAGAAAACCCAACAACTGCTTTTGTATAGATTTGTCACTTAGTAAAATGTTAGACCAGGATAGAAAACCAAAATATAAGAAGTATTATGTTGCTTCTTCTTCTTCTTCAACATCGAACTTGTCTTTCTCACTCTAGGAGAGAACTTGCTTGCACTTTTTATGTGTCTAAATGAGGGAGGGTGCCTCCCTATTTATATTCTTCAGTTGTGTGACCTTTTAGTCCAACATGGCTTACTTATGGACCTTAATAGGCCATTTTCTCCTGGGGATACTCAAAAATACATTTTATACATACTCTCTTGGGTACTATTTCCTTGATTAATAATGGAGGTTTTACCTCAACCCTTATATGACCAATTATATTAATGGCATCTCTGATCATAGGGAAAACATACCCGAAAGAAGGTACAATAAGAGTACAATAAAATATAATAATAACACAAATAATACAATGAATAATATATTTTGAAGTTACATTATCAGCAACACTCCCTCTTAACAAGGAAGGTATTATTTCGACCTAGTCATCACCATAATTGGATAAAGGTAGTGGACATCATCATCATTGTTGGATCATCATCATTGGATCATCATCCTTGGATCATCATCATTCGATCATCATCACTATATCATCATCACCATCATAGCTGCAACAACTCTGAGCTCATTGACCATTGAATAGGGACATCTCTCGAATCTATACGTCATCAGAAGTTCTACATATCCATCCCTTTTTCATGTTGGATGTAGGCTTAGATCCCATATAGGACTTCATCATCCTCTCTCATCATATCTAGATCATCTCGTCAACTAGTATGCCTACATTATGTCCTTGGGACAACTTGCATCTTACACACTATGGAGATCATCCCAGGAGCATATACGACATTGCCCATATGGAAAGTATCACAGGTGCATATCCCTTGTTCATAAGACAACCTACGTCTCCCACCCAATGGGTACAACCTAGGCACATCTATGTCATCCACCCAATGGATACATCTCATATGTATAACCTCTCTCTCTCATTTAACTTGTGTCTCCCACCTAGTGGGTACAACCTAGGAACACCAATGTCTCCCACCCACTGGGTACATCCCAGCCATATTATGACCCTCTCAGTCAACATGTGTCTTTATAAATGGAGATATAATTGAGGAACATCTTTTCAGACCATCTGTGTCTTGATCCATGTAGATACATCCTAGACATATCCTATATGCTTTACGACAACTCTCTCTCGGTCAACTTGTGTCTTTGTACATGGAGATACATCCAAGGACATCCTTTCAGACCACATGCATCTTCATCCATGTAGATATATCCCATGGGAATCCCAGATGATTTATGACACATGGACCACTAGCGTATTTGTACATGGTGATACATGCCAAGAGAATCCCATATACATTATGTCCTTTCATACCACCTACATCTTCATCCATGTAGATACAACCCTAGTGCACATGTGTCTTCCAAACATGTCACGTCACTCCCTCTTTTAGGGAATTTCGACCTATATAACACCAAGCTTCTCTTTGAAGTACTCAAACTTTAATCTTGCTAATAGCTTGGTCAACATATCCATTGTTTGCTCATTTGTCGCCACATGGCGGAACTTCATTGCTCCTCTCTATGTTAATATTTCAAATGCTAAGCTATATATAATTAGTGTTTAATACAAATTCACAACAGTAGTATATGGAGAACCACTGAAAGAAAAAAATTCACAAGATAGACACAGTATTTATCTCGGGAAACCCTCAAGGAGAATAAGACCCAGCAAAACTTCCTATGTTAAAGATGTATAAGATAAACCCCCAAAACAGGTATTATCCTCCTTGTTAATATGTCTCTCTCTCTCTTATGCGCTACATGAGTGATTCTGTGTTATAACGAACAACATAGCTCCTCTATTTATACACTTTAAGTCACTTGACTTTTACCCTAACAAGTCGGCCCCACTAAATTGACTGGGTCGAATTCACCTAGGAAGACTCAAAACAATATTATATTATATTCATTGGGGTACTATTGACCTGAATTACAATGGAGGATTTACCTCATGACTCTATGATAACCAATTACAATAATAACATCCTGATTGAGGAATAATAACATCTCCCTTGGGTTACATCAATAAAATACATTTAGAATATCCTTTAAAGTTATAATATTTTAACACTCCCCCTTATCGAGAAGGTTATTCTACTGACAACATCATCATCAACTATAGGAGTAACGAGAGGGATCGTCTTTAGTATTATCAAGGTAATACATCTATATGTCATAGGAAGTTTTAAAAAATTGTCAGTAACTGGAATAGATACTCTTCAATGTCTTCATCTTCTGCAGCACATGATCACTTGATCCTTTTGCAACAAGACTTCGATCTTTTGATCCTTTATAGCATCACTTCAATCTTCTCAATCCTTTGCAGCAACAGTTCGATATTCTCAATCCTTTGCAACAACACTTTGATCTTCTCAATCCTTTGCAGTAGAACTTTGATCTTCTTGATCTTTTGTAGCAGTACTTCAATCTTCTTAATCCTTTGCAGCATCACTTCGATCTTCTCGATCCTTTGCATCAACACTACCTGCAGTACACATGATCTATTTTGTGGGATGATCAGTCCCTATCACTTTAGGACATAGGTCCAAGGATGATGCAATCCTCCATCATCCTACTCCCCCTTAGCGAGGAGGGTCCATAGTATCGACCAGTTGAATCATCTACAAATGAGTGTAGATCTCATCTACACGTGAATGCAGGACCTATCATCCATACGAACTCATCGTAGACCATCCTCATCCTGTTAGATCTAGGACCACTCCAAGTGAGTGTTATACTACTACATATACATGCACATGTAGACATACTCTCCATGCAAGAGTATCATCTACAACTGTAGATCTCAATCGCACCTAGATACAGTCCCTTATCGTAGGACATCCTCGGCGTGAAATATAGGACCACTCCATGCGAGTGTTATACTATGGCATCTGTAAGGACTCATCGTAGGACATCCTCAGTGTGAAATCTAGGACCATTTGCAACTGAATGTTATACTACGACATCCACATATAAATATAGGTACACTCTCCATGCGAGAGTAACATCTACAAGGCAGATCTCGACTGCACCTAAATGAAATCCCTGTCGTCCACAAGGACTCATCATAGAGAATCCTTAGCTTCAAAGCTAGGACCACTCCATGTGATTATTATTCTACGGTAACCACAAATGAATGTGGGCACTCTCCATGTGAGAGTAACATCTACAGGTCCATCCTTAGCTAGTAAGGACCACTCTCAAGAATAGAGTACTATTATTTCCTGTAAGACCATCCTTGAGAAAGGATATTATCATCCACAAGTGAATGTTAGACCTTTTCAGCATCTTCAGGTGTACTTGGCCTCTTTCATACTGGGTCTTCAATTTGATTCCATCATCAATGATAGTCTTATAATCACTCCCCCTTTACATGGAGGATCCTTATCATCAATTAGATCCCCCTTTATCTGAAGAGGGTTCATATCTTTGACCTGTTCTTCCTTTTCAAGGAGATTCCACATCTTCGACTTATTCCTCCTTTCTGAAGAGATCCCATATCTTCATTATTCCTTCTTGCAAGGAATGTTTGTAGTAGCATCATTGTCCCTCCTTGTGAGAAAGTATTTTCTGACTACACCAAGCTTATCACAAAAATATTCAAACTTTACTCAATATAGAGGATTATTTATTTCATCAACAACTTGCTCATCGGTACTCACATACTGGATTTTTAAAGCTCCCTTTTGTACCATATCCCATATATAGAAGTATCGGATTTCTATGTTCTTTGATTTTTCATGCAAAACCATATTATCTGTCATCTTTATGCAACTCTGGTTGTCATAAATAATCACTGTGGTATCCAAATCCATGTTAAATAGTCATGACATCAGTTTTTGAAGCCATATCACTTCACAACTAGTGGAGCAATCTTCTATGTACTCTGCTTCAGTTGTGCTGAAAGCAACACTAGACTGTTTCTTACTAAACCATGAGATCATGGAGGATCTCAGATAATAACATCCACCTGAGGTGTTCTTTTTGTCTGCGGCACTTCATGCCCAATCTGAATTTGTATATCCATATAATATGTAGTCATGATCTCTAATATAGTATAGTCCCAATTCTATCGTACCTTTTAGGTACCTCATCATATGCTTTCCAACTATCAAGTGAACCCGTCTAGGTTTAACTAGATACTGACTTAAGGTGTTCATGGCAAAGCATATATCTAGCCTTGTATTCATCAGATACATCAATGACCCAATAATCTGTCTGTACTGAATCATATCCACTAACTCTGATGATTCATCAGATAGAAACTTTAGGTTGGTGTCCATGGGTGTGGCCATGGCTTTACAATCCAGCATATCAAATCTTTTAAATATTTCTACCACATACTTTCCCTGGTTTAGAAAGATTCCTTTTGGGCTCTGCCACACTTCCAGCCTGAGGAAATAATGCATCAATCCAATATATTTCATCTTGAATTCTTCAGCTAGATTCTTCTTGTAATTTGTGATTTGTTTCTCATTTATTGTCATAAATAGATCATCCACATACAGTAATAGTATGACAAGTTCATCATCCATAACCTTCATGTAAATGTTAGGATCAAATTTACTCTTGGTAAATCCCAATCTTGTCAAGAAGCTATATATTCTACCATACTAAGCTCTAGGAGCTTGCTTCATTCCATACAAATCCATTTTCAATTTGCATACATGAGTCACTTTGTCTTCAACTTCAAATCCTTTTGGTTTTTCGATCTAAACCTCTTCCTCAATCACAGCATTCAAGAAGGTTGTATGTACATCCATATTGTGTTGATCCCACTTCATCATGGAAGAAAGTTCCATGATGGTTCTAATGGAAGTGTACCTTGCTACTGGAGCAAATGTCTCTTCATAATCAATCCCCTCTTTCTGAGAGAATACTCTAGCCACAAATATTTCCTTGTACTTTTCAATACTTCCATCAACAACATGTTTTATCTTGTAGATCCATTTCGAAGATACCACACTCTTGTTTTCTGGTTTGGGTATGATATCCCAAATATCAATCTTCATTATTAACTGGTATTCTTCTGTCATTGTTTCCACCCACTCTTTCTTCTAGATATATTCCACGCAGCTAGTGGGCTCTTGATCTACAAGGTCACACATCAAAGCTACATAACTGGAGTATGGATTTTATCTTTTGCTTGTTCTTGTGGAGCCTTCTGGAGGTCCATATTTCTCCACTTCTTGTATGATTTCTCTTACCCAAGCAGGTTTTCTCTTTCGAGATATATCCATAGTAGGGGGTTCCTGAGGTTATAGCATATCATGATCTTCAGATGCTACTATTTCAGGAGAGGGTTTAGCTTCTATCATTCTGGGAGGTACATCCTCTTCATGTACTTCTTCAAGATGACACCTTCTGGATTTATTGAGAGTTCTCTTCCTCAAATGTTACATCCCTAATAATATCTATATGATGGAATCCTAAACTGTATATCCTGGAGGCTTTAGAGACTTCACAGTATCCAAAAAATATTCCCTTCTTTCCAGAAGGATCGAACTTAGTTCTCTTCTCTTTCGAAATATGCACATATACTGGATAGCCAAATATCTTGAGATGGATCACTTTAGGTTTCTTTCCTGTATACATTTATTTTGGAGTATTGAACCCAAGAGCACTACTTCCATAATGGTTCTATTATTTATTTCCTCAACACCATTCTATTGAGGACTGTAGGGAGTGGTTAGTTCCCTCTTGATTCTTTCCTCCTTACAGAATGCTTCAAATTCTTTTGAAGTATATTCTCCACCATTATTTGATCTTAGTGTCTTGATTCTTATTTCTGAATGGTTGTCTATCAAGGCTTTGAATTTCTCGAACACTTCACTCTTTGTCTTCAAGAAATATATCCATGTCTTTCTTGAATAGTCATCAATAAATGTGACATAATAGTCATATCCACTTAATGATATGGAGGGCATAGGACCACATACATCATAATGAATTAATTCCAATGTACCTTTAGTATTTGTTTCACTTTTCAAAAAGGGATTCTTGATGTTCTTTCCTCTTACGCATTCTTTGCAAGTTCCCTCAAGATTAATCTTCATATCTGGTGGCCTTGTTACCACCTTGCTCACATAGGGTAGTGCTTTGTAGTTGATGTGATCAAGCCTCATATGCCATAGTTCACTTGAGCTAGTAATCTCATGGACAAGGGTTGTCTCTAGATGTCCTTTGAGTTTATACATTCCTCCTTCTTCGTCACCAATGACCACAACATCTTCAAGTGTATTTCCTTTGGACCACATAAGTACTTGTCCATCTATGAAAGAAACTCTATATCCTTTCTTATCTAGTGTTGAGACGGAAAGTAGGCTCTTTTTCAAACCTGGAACATATAGTAATTCCTTCATCTTCATGGAAGTTACAGAGTCAAGCTTGTATCTTGATTCACCAATACCTTTGATGGGATATTGATAGTCATCTCCCAAGGATACTTTCTGAGGAGGTTTATTTTCTTCAATTCTTAACAGAGTTTACTTTTTACCTATCATGTGCTTTGAAGCACCATGATCAATAAGCCATGTATCTTCTCCAAGTGTTACAAACCCAAAGAGAGCATAGAATAGTACATCTTCTTTGTTTGTTAGTCTCTTTCGAGGTCTTTCTTCCTCATCCTCATCTTCAACTAGATGAGCATGATGTCTTTTTTTGTTGTTATTCTTTAATGGACACTCTCTGGCAAGGCATCCTATCTTATGATAGGTATAGAATTGATACTTTGAGTAATATTTCTTCTGATTGTTTACTCTTTTATTTTGAAACTTATTCTTTGAAGTTTTATGACTACCTTTCTTGAAGTGTGATTGTTTTCTTCCTTTAGTATGGATGCATAGAGCTTGATCATCTCCTCTAAGTAGAGCTTCTCTATTAGCTACTCTAGCTTCTTCTTGAATGCAATATTCCCATACAATTTCATAATTCATACTTTATTTTTTGGCACACAAAGTCTGTATGAATGAGTCCCAAGGTCTAGTGAGACCATTGAGAGCAGTCATAACTAGTTCATCCTCATCAAGGGTGTCTCCAATAGCACTTAGTTGTTCCTTGAATTGGGAGACCCTTGTGAAGTAATCTTGAATTGATTCTTCTTTTCTCATCTTGGTGCCCTTTAGTTGATCTCTCAAATTCATCTTTTTGTTGATGTTCCTTCCCTCATACATTATGGAGAGTGTGTCATACATTTGATTTGGTGTCTTCTTATATGACACTTGAGGGATCAAGTGATATTTGATAGATTCAGTAACGATCCTCATTGCCTTAATTAGGTTGTGTTCATGAATCTCCTTAGCTTCATATTCTTTTGGCTTTGCAACTCCATCCTTGATGTACTTCTCAAGACCATTCTCTTTAAGAATGATACCAACCCTATACTTCCATGCTAGGAATTTTTCTATGCCTTCTAGTTTGTCCTCAAGCTTAGTGCTTGGGGCCATCCTATCCAGTAGGTCACTAAGAATTGAAATTTATCAAAATGAAAAAATAACCTTAACAGGATATGTGCTTGACTGAGGTGAGTTGGTTGTTCCACTTGTTTTCTGGAGATCCCAAATCTTCACCCTTCAAAACTTGCTTGAGAGGTTGCAGCTTCTATAGAATTTCTAGTTCTGGTTTTCTGTAGTTTTATGGTTCATGGCCAAACTAGGGCTTGGATATCCTGGAGATTCAACCACCCAAAAACTTCAATATTGGTCTCAATAGATGTTCTCTCGGGAGGTGCAACTTTTTATGCAAGCAGATATTCCAAATTCTGAACTTTGCAGAAACCCTAATTTCTTCCAGAGAGGGATGAGAGAGAATTTCACCTTGTGAAAGATGTTCTATTCAGGCTAGCTTTGATACCATGTTAAGATTTCATATGTTAATATAGATATCATTACTTTTTAATACAAATCCACAATAAGAGCATATGCAGAATCATTGAAAGAAACACAATCACAAGATAGACACAGTATTTATCTTGGGAAACCCTCAAGGGGAAGAAAACCCAACAAAAATTCCTCTATATAAGATGTATGAGATAAAACCCAAAAATTGGTATTATCCTCCTTGTTGATCTGTCTCTCTCTCTCCTATGCACTACACAAGTGAGTGAGTCTGTGTTGTAATGAGAAACACAGCTCCTCTATTTATACACTTCACTTGAAGTCGACTTCACCAAGGAAGACTCAAAACAGTATTATATTATATTCATTGGGGTACTATTGACCCAACTTAAAATGGAAGCTTTATCTCATGAATCTATGATGAACAATTACAATAATATCATCCCCACGGAGGAATAATAAAATCTCCCTTGGGGTACATCAACAAAATACCTTTAGAATATCCTTTGAAGTTAAAATATTTCAACACTCTACACCATATCCTGGATATAGTGGTACTTGATCTCAATGTGCTCCACATTGTTATGGAATACACGTCATCGCTAATTCAACATTGAATAGTCACACAAGTAGCTTCTAAGGATACACTACCACATAACATGTATAACAAGTGATATTCTCATTTGCTTCTTGCTACACCAAGAAATCATGCTAGACTTAAAGCTGAAGCAACACCTTGAAGTGCTCTTCCTATCTGTAGCAATACCATCCAACTTGGAGTTGACATATCCCGGCAAGCATATCCTTTGATCTCTCACATACCTGAGGCCATACTCGATCATACCCTTCATGTACCTCAACACCTATTTTGTCGCAACCATGTGAACACGTCTCGGTTCCACCATGTATTGGAACAAAGTGTTCACTGCAGAATATACATATGGCCTCGTGTTTGTCAGGTACATCAACGAGCTAGTCATATAACTATAGATTATGGAATATACTATCTCTGAAGTAGGATCACACAACAAATTCAAGTTTGGTGCCATGGGTGTGAAAATAGCCTTGCAATCCATTATTGTGAATCTCTTCAAATTCTCTACTGCATACTTTCCTTTACCAAGGAATATCCCATCTGATCTCACACCAAGAATAGTGTTAAGATTCTTGAGCTCTGAGGTCTATTGTAGTCACTCCCTCTGAAGAGGAACATCATCCTCCATCTACATCTTGTACTCTCTACATCGGGACATTTTGTATAGGAATGGCAGGTAGCCTCCTCTGTTGCTGATATTTTGTGTATCCAACTATGTCATCTCTCAAAGTCACTAGATACCAATATCTTCCATATCAAACTTTTTTTAACGTTCCCCTTGCACCCATATATGAGATTCTCATCATATGTAGGCTTTTATATTCAACCTTGTAGCAAAGGTTGAGATATACATCACTCTAGGTGATCCTCAATCTCCTCGTATAATTGTATTTGATATCCCATGGGTGCCTTCTAATCATGTAAAACTCCTTATGTGCAGATGTGGTTCTCTGTAGAGAGTCTCGAGTCTTGTAGGTTGCTAAATATGCACTTCTATTTCACTAAAGAAGTGTGTTTGTTCAATGGATAAAACATCTCAACATAATCAACTCCCTCCTTTTAAGAAAAACCACGAACCTTGCTTGGTATTTCTCAATGTTTCCATCTGCTGCATTCTTGATCTTGTATATCCACTTGGAAGACTTCCTTTCAAGTCTCGAAACCTTATCCCATACATCATTCTTCATGATCAATTGGTACTCTTCGATCATAGCATCCTTCCATTCTTTATTCTCAGCTTCTTATTCATAGTTGGAAGTATCTACATCAATGATGTCACACAATAGTGCTACATAACTGGAGTGTTTCCGAAGATTCTTACTTTCTCTGGAATCCCATCTAGAGCACCATAATTTTTTTCATCTTTGATGATCTCTCGTTCCCAATTTTTTCTTCTCTTGTATGTGTTCACATCTCAAGGTGGATCTATCAGTCTCTATGGCTTGGTGATATCATGATTATCATGTTCTTCTAAAGTCTCTTCTTCTATCACTATGCCTCTAACTTTAGGGGTTTCAGTTTCTTGTTCATGTGCTTCATTTGATTAAATTTGATTTCAGTATTATGGTTGAACCAACATCACTTGTTCTTTGGAACAAGTCTCATCCTTCTTTTCTTGTAGGTGATTGTACATGATATTTCCTACCAGTCAAATTCAGTTGCATGATTACAAACATTTCATAATTTTTCAAAATATTTTAATAATGACAAATATTTATGCATTAAGACATATGTCACATAGTAATGCAACTATCTTATCCAATGCTACAACACAACATGTATCCATGTATGGTAACTTTCTAAATGCCTTCCATCTCTACCAGAACATTATTAAGAGTGTGCACTACTCCGAACATGTTGGAAAACATGTTTCATTCTAGATAAGTAGCATTGTAATGTTGTACAACACCATATGCTACTTACCCATCTCTTGAAATTTAGTAGTAAAATGTTCATAAATGAAAACACTAAAACATACATAATACATTTACTTAATATAGGAACATAAATATGTACATAAATTAGCAACTAGATATACAGGAAATGATCATTAAACTACTTATATTTGTTTTTTTTTTGGTGGAATCTCTCTTGATATCTATCTTCATGTAGGAATTACAGTGAAGTCTCTGTAAGTGTGCTTTTCTCCACCATTTCATTTTGAGGATCTGTGTTTGTCTTGATCATGATCGAAAATGTTGAGCAGTATTCTACACCATAGATCTTAGTGTCCCTTCTTCTTCATCAATCACAATTGCATCCCTTCTTATCCAATGTTGATATGGATAACAGGTTATTCTTCATCATGGGTTGAATCATTCTGGATCAAAGTACATATTCCTCATCAATTGAGGAATCTTCCATTGTTCTCTTCTAGGAAAAGAGAGATTATATACTTCCATGCTCAGAAGTTGTCAGTTGCTTCAAGCTTGTCTTCAATATTGGTTTGATTCAACATTTTTGTATGTGAAACTCAAATGGAAGTAGAGAGAATAAATATTACCAATGAGAGTGCTTCAGTTGGATGCTTGCTCCAAATCCTTTATGGAAAATTGTTTCTAGTAGACCTAGAGTTTGACAAAGAAACTCTAATTTTTCAAACTTAGTGTCTTGAATATATTATTGTATAGAAATATGCACCTCCTCAAGGTTAGCTTAGCATTATACTCATTTTCCCAAAATTATGGACATAACTACAAAATATTTGATGCCCTAGTTTCTTCAATTTCTTTTGTAGAATTGTCCCATCTTAATTCTAGTGTATCTCCAAAATTTCTACTCCTCAAGGTATGAAAATTCATTTTGATTTATCCTTATATGTATTATTTCCAAAACCATAGGTTAGATCAATATTGGACTCACCAAATGGAACTTATTCTAAGTTTCCCAAGGTGACTTGTTTATGGAATGGTTCAGTATAGCAAACTTGTATGGACTAACAAGTTATATTGTTTCAACTTCAGGGTTTGAAACTCGCATCACAGAAACTAAAGTCTATTACCTATATATAAAATATTACGAAATTCAATTTGGATCTTCCTATCCTAATATATAGCAATTCTCCCTAGGTCACATGTTTAATACTAAATTCTGGAAGAGGCAGAAACACTATTTTGGAGGGATCATATCTCTTGAAGTATAGTGAATCTGAGGCTGAAATTCACATACAAGGTAGATAAATATTTCATATTTGGAATGTGAACTTTTGATCTATTTATCGTTCTCCAAACACATGTTATAGAGAAAATTCCAAGATGACTAGGTTTTGCCTTCTAGGGTTTTCAAGAATGAAACCCTAATCTCTAAAGGCTGAAGTTGTAGCAGTATTTTGGTTGCACAGTTCCTTTTTTCAAGGTGGATCTAATACCATGTTCAATTTTTCACTTTAATTCAAATATATTATATCTTTAATCTAATGCACTAGGATCACTGAAATATAGACAAGCAAAACACAAAAGAAAGACAAAAATATTTTATCCTAGGAAACCACAAGGGATAAAACCCGACAACTTGTTATGCATAGATTCGCCACTTACTACAATGTCAGACTGAGATAGAAAACCCAAATATAATATGTCATTTGTTTCTTCTTCTTCTTCTTCATCACCAGTGAACTTGTCTTTCTCACTCTAGGAGTGAACTTGCTTGCACTTTCTATGTGTCCAAATGAGGGAGGGTGCCTCCCTATTTATATTCTTCAGTTGTGTGACCTTTTGGTCCAACAAGGCCAAATTCTCCTAGGGAGACTTCAAAATACATTTTATACATATTCTCTTGTGGACTATTTCCCCGACTTATAATTGAGGTTTTACCTCAACTCTTAGATGACCAATTACATTAATGACATCTCTGATCGAAGGGAAAACATCCCTGAAAGGAGGTACAATAAGAGTATAATAAAATATAAGAATAATAGAAATAATACAATGAAGAATATCTTTTGAAGTTACATTAACAACAGGTTGAAGGAAGGTAAATCCCCTTCTCTATGTGTTGTAGCGGAAAGAGGTTTTTGTCAGAAGGTATCAAGGTTTGGTAGGAAGAGGAAAGGGCTCTGTCATCTAGGGGTTTCATTACAAGAAATTTGGGGATACAAAAAATATTTTGGAGGTTAATGGAATCTATGTTACACAGGGTTTTTGAGAGACTGGATGAAAAGATGGATTTCTTACTTGGGGAATATTGTTTAGAAAACCAGGCTATGAATTCTTGGAAATAGACTAACTGGGCGCAAATATTCTTTGCAAGTTCAGACTCCCATAAACAAGGGTCTTGGTGTGAAAATGACAATGATTGCACCTCTTGGATGGTATAAATTAGGCTTGAACCAATTATAATGGTGTAAAAAATATTGGATTGTTTGTCATAGTTGTGTTAAGAGTTCTAGAATGTCACTGTGTAGAAGATTAGATAGACCGACGCATTTCGAGTGGAAAATTCTCATGTCTTTGGGATCATAAGAAGATTAAGTATACTAGAAAAGAATGTGAATTTAAATGTAGAAAAATGAGAAAAAATAGTAGGTTAGAGTGTTCTAGATGGGTTTAAGAGAGAAAATTGAGGGTTATGGTTAAACTTTAAAATAAATAATTCATATAATTTAATTAACTATATTTTATTTTATTTCAACAATTGTGGTGGACAAAAGGAATTGGTGAAGAAATTAAAATTGAAAAATAGGAAGAGTGGTTAAGAATATAAAAGTGAGAAAGTAGAGAGAACATTTTGTGAAAGCGTAGAATAAGGAGAAAACAAATAATAAAATTTATTAAATTTAATTGAATATTATAATATTTGAAAAAACATAATGTACTAAATATATAGTAAGAAAATTAGGAATTAAGAAAATAACTAATTAATAAATTAAGGAGAAATAATGATACCCTTCATCTTATTAAGTTCTACCTTACTTCTACTTTTTTTTGTTTCAAATATAAGTTCTATGAACAAATTGAAGGTACTACCATGGGATCTTGTCTATCCCTCATTGTTGCCAACACATTCATGGAATATTTTGAAACTCTAGCTCTTAATTATTTTCCCTTGAAACCAAAATGTTGGTTTGAGTTTGTGGATTATAACTTTGTCATTTCGACTCATGGTCAAACTTCCCTTGATAAATTCCACAATCATCTAAATATTGTTTCTTCTCACATCATGTTCACCATGGAAATCCAACAATTTGAATCTCTTCCTTTTCTAGATGTCTTAGTTACCTGACATTAAGATGGATCCCTCTCTCATCAAGTATATCTAAAAAATACTCATACTAGTAGATATATTCACTCACAATCCCATTACCACCCCTCTCAAAAAATTGTAGTTCTCCAAACTCTTATTACCAGAGTTGTTTGAATCTCTGATACCAAACATCTTAACCAAGAAAAATCTTGCCTTACCAAGTCTATCTTGTCCAGTGGCTACCCCCAACACCTCATCAACCAAAATTTTCAACATGTGCTTCATCCAAAAAACAAACCCCCAATCCTTCTTTTCCTCCCCTTTAGGTCATCTCCCTTCCTTATATCCATGACTTTATTGATCATATCTCTAAACTTTAATTAAAAAGAATATCATAACAATATTCAAACCTCATGAGACTCTTAAACAACTATTTAGTAGTGTAAAAGATAAATCTAGCCCCTTTCTATCCCAATAAATATACCAAATACCCTACTCCTATGGAAAAACCTACATTGGACAAACCGGTATATCCATCCAAACCCATCCTAAAGAACATATTGCAAACACGAATGACAATTGTCTAAAGAAATATGTTATTGTATAGAATTCCTTTAACTCCAAACACCACATTTGTTTGATCAAACCAAAATTATATCCTCCACAGATCATTAATCCTCCATACTCATAAGAGATGCTTTGGAAATTAAAATTTGAAAATCAATTCACATGTTGATCTTGCAAAGAAAACATTGATCCTCACAAAAATTGTTAAAAAAAAACTAGCATAGATCACTCAAAATAGAAAGTGAATTGATGCAAACAATAAAAATATATTGAATAAGATTACATTAGCAAAACAATTGGCTATGTAACGGATGTCCAAATATATAATTACATCATAGATTCAAATTCAAATAAGGCATTTGAAATCCTCACAAAAGCAGGCTTACTAAATATACAAAAAGTAAACCAAGGTGGCTAAATCACTTTCCAAATCACTCAAGAGTATCACGAAATGGATAAATAAATTATGGTAGGTGATGAGTGATGGAAAAAAAATAATGGATTTTGGATGGAAAATCATGGAGGATGAGTTGGCCAAAAAGAATATAGTTATCAAGTCAACTAGCTTTATCTATATCCACTAAAAAGTAGGAAAATAAGGACAAAACAGTCTAAAGCAGAAAATCACTCTTACTATTCCCGGATAATCTTAAAATCAAGAAGAATCTTATCCACAATCTACATAAGTGCTCTCCTATGGATAATTATGGCAAGTGTGAGCCAAAAGTGGAAAAAGATTGCCAATTACCTAGTCACCACCTAGGAAATTAATCAAATATGATTAATTATCATATCCTAAGTATGGGGTTTTTAATATTCTAAAACATTCCCTTAAGGATGAATTTATATGAATAAATCGGAAATATAGGGCCAAACAACAAGGCTTGGTCACCCAACTCACCATTTTTACATACTACTTGTCCACAAAACAATGAAAGAAGGAAAACCTCATGGGAAAAAAAAAACTCCCCTCAAAACATGGACATGAACAAAATTGAAAAAAAATATTTTCAATCATTTTTTACCATGTATTCACCCATCCCAAGAAGTGATCTAATATGGATGAAAGTATTCTCTGATAATTATTTGGTGAAGATGTTTGCAACTTGCTCAGAAGATGGGAAAAATCGCAGAGCAATGATCTTATCATGCACTAGACACCATATGTAGTGCATATGAATATCTATATGATTGGTTCTTTTCCTTTGTTCTGGGTCAGTTGAGATCCTTATAGAGATTTTATTGTCACAAAATATGACTGTGGGAGTGCTAAATTTAATTCCAATCTTTGAAAGTATACCCTAAAACCATACACACTGAGTAGTTGCATTCAAATCTCCTATGTACTTGGCCTCTGTTGAAGAGAGTGCAATGGAAATTTGCTTTTTACTTGACCAAAAATTTGCTCCTCCTCCAATCATGAAAAAAAATACAGAAGTTTATTTCTGTTTTGAGCTATCACCATCCCAATAAAAGTCTAAAAAGCCATGAAAATCCAAGGAAGAACCAACAACATAATGAATCCCATGATACTTGGTTTCTTGCACATAGTGAAAGATAATTTTTGCTTCCCTCCAATGAATATCATGTGTCTTATCCATGTACCTTGATGCTACATTCACTAGATATGAAATATCAGGTCAACTATGTGTAAGATACAACAAATTGCCAACTATTTGTCTATGCAGGGTGTTGTTTACCAAAGGAGTAGATTGTGCATCTTCAAGTCTTACTCCTGAAAGGAAATGAGCCTTACCTAGATTACATTATTCCATTCTGAATTTATTTGTCATATCTAATCATATTTTGACAAATATACCTTACTTCCGAAGTTGGACTGAGAAATTTCAAGTCGCAGAAATTGTCTAAGTATTCCCAAGTCAGTAATGGAAAAAGCATGATCCAAAGCAGTATTGAATGAAGCAATCTCATCAATGGAGATTCCTGTGATAAAAATGTCATCAACATATAACACAATAATCAAAATATAACAATTTATTATATTCATGTACACATTTGTATCGTATTTTCATATGTTGAAGCTTTATGACAGGAGAAAACTATCCATCTTGGTATACCAAGCTCTAGGAGCTTGCTTAAGCCCATACCGTGAATTATTCAACCTACACACAAGAGAGGGGTTAGTAACATATCCCTTTTGATACTACATATATATCTCATCCTTAATATATCCATGGAGGAAAGCACTTTTTACATCCATGTGATGCACTTCCCAACGCTTGGATGTTGCAATTGGCAGAACTAGTCTTATTGAATCCATATTTGAAATGGGTGCAAAGCTATAATTGTATTCAAGGAATTGAACTTGGGAGAATCCCTTAGCCACCAACCTTGATTTATAATTCAATTTTTCTCCATCAGAAGTAAACTTTGTCCAAAAAATCTGTTAGAATAATCAACCCATAGTTTACCCACTTAGACATTAATTTAATTATTTTTGTCTTATTAGCCTAGTTCATTTGTCCCACCTTGTGCAAGTTGTCTTTTACCTATCCATAGTGGTCAAAATTTCCTTATTTGACTCATGTAGCGCATGGGAAATCCCAAGGAATCAAATTTGCTTTATTCCTGGCCTCCTAGGTGCCCTTCTGCTTTTTCTGCTTTATTCCCTGCTTGAGTCAATGTTTTAAGGCAAATAGAAAAGCTAGACTAGGTGAGGTGAACTAGTTTTTTGTCCTCTTCATCCTCCACTCTTTTCTCCTTGAAAAAGCATGTATGAGCTTCCATTCCACCACTCTTTAGCTTGCCTAATCCATTTTGCCAATTCGTGAGCTCCATGACAGATTTGGGATCAGCTTTTTACACCTATGGGGGATTTGCTTATTTTTAGTAAGCCTGCTTTATGCTAAATTCGAATTGCTCCTCATGCATTTGAATCCCTGATGTATGTTATTTATTCAGCAAACTATTATGTTACAGGTTTGGCTATTGTACACTGAGTTAATACAGTTTAGTGTTCAACTCCAATTTTAGTCTCTTTTGTGAGTGATTTTGCATGATCAATTGTTAATTGTTGTGAGTAAATTTAATCTGTCACTGGGTTCAATTTCCACATGGTATCAGAGCCATTTTAGATTGATTTCTCTCCTTCAAAAAAAAATTTCAGGTTCGACATCAGTGACTGGGATCCTTCTACTGACAGCCGGGACAGATTTTCTAAGATATGGATCAATCACAGAAAACTATCTTGACTCCCTTCAATTTATTTGAATGGAAAGCAGAGATGGAGATACTTTTGAGAGAAAAAGGCCTCTACAGGGTGACTATGGCAATAGAATTAGAGTCCAATGCAACTGCAGAGAAGATAAAATGGCACAACAGGAGGGATGAGGCTTATGGCCTCCTGTGTCTGAGTATTTCCAGAGACCTCCTTTTCCATGTTGATGGATTGACATCACTAAATGAATTATGGGAGAAGATTTCTGATCTTTTTGGAAAGACATATGAGATGAGGGGACATCAAATCGAAAATGAGTTGATTTCTCTAAGTCCAAATAGCTTTGAATCCCTGCAGCTATATTTCTCCAAGTTCAAAGCACTAGTTTTGCAGCTGAAACAGTGTGGGATAAAAAATAAAGATGATCAGCTCGTCCTAGCCATCCTCTCTAAGCTAGGCCCTGACTATTCAGTGTTTTTTTCGACCTTCTATGCCACAAAACTGACAGCTCAAACCTAGAAGATGCCTAGCCTTACAGATTTCATGGAATCTCTCACACAAGAACAGGATAAGCTGGTGATGATGGGCACCATCAAACCATCCAAATATCAAGCTTTGATTGCTGGATATTCGAAGGTGGATTCAAAAAGAAAAAAGAAAGATAAAAATCCACCTGAGCAAAAGAGAGACAAGAAACACTCTCTGGAGGAGCCACAAGGTTCCAAGAAGAACTACCAGAAGAAGAAAAACAAAGGTGAAATGAGCAAGTGTGCATACTGCAATAAGGGAAATCACACTGAAAGCTCTTTGTATGAAGAAGCAAATAGACATGCTGACCCAACTCCTGGAGAAGAATGGCATCTCCCTTCCAGACAACTCAAAGAAGAGAGAAGGAGGATCAAGTTCAGATGACACAGAGAGAGTTCATGCATTGGTTGCTGGCACATCAAGCTCACCCAGTTTTATCATTGATTCTGGAGCTTCAAGACACATGGTTTCAACCAAGGAGGCCTTCTCCTCACTTGATATGTCAAAAGGACCATCTATAGTATTGGGAGATGACTCTCTCACTGAAATTTTGGGCAAAGGGAGGATTGATATTGATCATGGTAAGTTCAACAATGTCTTGTATGTGCCTGGTCTTGCCTCCAACCTCTTGTCAGTGTACCAGATGACCCGCACTGGGTCTCCTAAGAAAGTCATATTCTCCCCTGATGAAGTTGAGATCACAGAGATCTCAAGTGGTAGAGTCATTGCAAAAGGAGTTGCAAATCATGCTCAAAAGGTATACATGTTCTCACACTTCCTACCTTACTCAAACCCCTCTGCTCTTCTGATTCATGCTAATGAGGCTAGCAAGATTTGGCATGAAAGATTTGGCCACCAAAAATACAAATATATTTCTGATCTTAGTGAAAAAGAGATGGTCATAGGGTTTCCCAAGATAAAATTTTCCAAAGGAGTCTGCCAAGGTTGCATCCTAGGAAAACACCCAGAGCATAAATTTGAGAGAGCTAGTCATGAGAGAACCTCTGCACCCCTCGAGCTGATCCATAGTGATGCTGCTGGCCCATTCTCTCATATGTCCATGATTCAGGAAAAATATGCATTGAATTTCATTGATGACTTTTCTAGGTCTTGTTGGGTTCACTTCCTGAAACACAAGTCTGAAGTTTTTGGCCTATTCAAAGTCTTTAAGGCTTTGGTTGAAAACCAGTTTGGAAGGAAACTCAAGGCCCTCAGATCTGACAATGGTGGTGAGTATGTCAAGTCTGAGTTTATTAATTATTTTTCATATGCAGGTATTCAGATGCAGCATTCTATCCCTTACACACCACAGCAAAATGGTGTTGCTGAGAGGAAGAATAGATCATTGAAGGAGATGGCAACATGCATGATGGAGGCCAAAACTTTGCCACCAAAGTACTGGGCCGAAGCTATCAACTGTGTAGCCTATATTCAGAATAGGGTGCCTCACAAATAGCTTGATGGTATGAATCCCTTCGAATCATGGAGTGGGCACAAGCCAGATGTGACCCATTTCAGGATTTTTGGCTCAAAGGCTTGGGCTAGAATTCCAACAGAGAAGAGGAAGGCTTTGCAGCCCCAAAGCCAAGAGTGTCTTTTTGTTGGATACTCTAAAGATTCAAAAGGGTACAAATTGATAAATTTGAGCACAAATAAATCCTTCATCGAAAGGTGTGTTCAGTTTGAAGAAGAACCCCTTGCAGCAGTGGAAGTTGGTGAAGCCTCTTCACCACCTGAACCTCAAGAAGTAAGTAAAGATTTTGTTGAACATGCTAATTCTGATTTTTCTGATGGATATGAGTTTATTACAGACCCTAAAATCCCTACAAGGCCAAAATGGGCAGCCAAGACACTGCATGCAGCAGGAGAGCTAGCTGGGGATCCCAACGACCCAAGGAGGACTAGATCTCAATTTGAGAGTGGTCTGTGCATGAAGGATCCTATGTTTGCTGAAAAATGCTATTTGATGGTGGAGTCTGATCCTCAAACATATGAATAAGCAGCAAGAGATCCAATATGTCAAACAGCCATGAAGGAGGAGTTCAGCTCACTTCAGAAGAGCAACACATGGGAGCTAGTGGATCTTCCTCCAGGGAGAAAACTAGTACAGTGTAAGTGGGTCTATAAGACCAAATTTGCTGCTGATGGTTCACCAGTGAAGTACAAGTCCAGATTGGCAGCCAAAGGCTACTCACAGGTTCATGGCATAGATTACAATGAGACCTTTGCCCCAGTGGCAAAGAAGGATTCCATTAGGATAGCCTTAGCCATTGCAGCCTCAAGGCAATGGGAGGTACATCAAATGGATGTAAAATGTGCCTTCCTGAATGGAGATCTCACTGAAGAGATATATATTCAGCAGCCTCAAGGTTTTTCTACTAACCCTTCTCTTGTGTGCAGGTTGAGAAAGTCATTGTATGGGCTAAAGCAAGCCCCCAGGGCTTGGTATGCCAAGATCGATAGCTTCTTGCTATCACTGAATTTTGTTCGGTGCAAACCAGATCCAAATGTCTATTTGAAGTTAGTTAATGGTTCATTAATGATAATTTTGTTATATGTTGATGACCTCCTCATTACAGGAAGCTCAAAGGCTGAGATTGCTTCCTTAAAAGGAGCTCTGAACCAAGCCTTCTCCATGACAGATTTGGGGCTCTTAATTTAATTTCTAGGGCTTGAGATTGCTCAAACCAAAGCTGGAATAAAGGTGCACCAGTCCAAATATTCCTTGGACTTGCTGAAAAATTCAGAATGAAGGATTACAAAGCAAGCAAAACTCCTTTCCTTTCAGGAGTGAAGCTGGAAGAAGCTAATTCTTCACCTATGGTAAACAATACACTATATAGGAAATTGATTGGATGTTTGTTGTATCTGACACATACTAGACCTGATATTTGTTATCTAGTAAGTGTGGCTTCTAGATAAATGGATCAGCCTCATAAGATCCATTGGAAAGCATCCAAAAGGATCCTTAACTTTGTTCAGGGAACAAGGACACATGGGATCTTCTATAAAGCAAAATCTGATCTTGATTTGATTGGATTTACTCACAGTGATTGGGCAGGTGATAGCACAGACAGAAATTCCACATCAGGATATGTGTTCATGCTTGCAAAAGGGCCAATCAGCTGGTCAAGCAAGAAACAGAGTGCCATTGCACTCTCATCTACAGAAGCAGAGTACAGAGGAGTTGTTAATGCAGCAACTCAATGTTTATGGTTGCAGGGTTTACTTGGAGAGTGTGGCTTCGAACCAGAGTACTCAACTACCATCTACTATGATAACCAGAGTACCATTCAAATCTGCAAAGATCCAATTCATAAGCAGAGAACTAGACACATTGAGATCCATATGCACTACATCAGAGAGCTTGTGCATGATGGCACCATTCACCTACTCTTCTGTTCATCTTCAGAACAAGTAGCTGATATCTTCACCAAAGCATTTTGTGAGAAGACCTTCAGCAATATCAAATCACTACTGGGGATTTCTGATCATTCTGTGAAGCATGAGTGAAGACAAGATTCCAAAATTTTGTTTTACAATCCATGTTTAAGGGAGGATTTTCCCAAGTTGGTTTTTCCTCTTTCCTTGTTTAAATGGACATGCAGTATGTAAAGGGTGACTAAGCCTTGTTGCTAGGCCCTATAATTTTCTGATATATTACTCATAAGTCAGGCTTAAGGGGGGGTGTTAGAATAATCAACCCATAGTTTACCCACTTAGACATTAATTTAATTATTTTTGTCTTATTAGCCTAGTTCATGTGTCCCACCTTGTGCAAGTTGTCTTTTACCTATCCATAGTGGTCAAAATTGCCTTATTTGACTCATGTAGCGCATGGGAAAGCCCAAGGAATCAAATATTCTTTATTCCTGGCCTCCTAGGTGCCCCTCTGTTTTTTCTGCTTTATTCCTTTTTTTTTCAGTGTTTTAAGGCAAATATAAAAGCTAGACTAGGTGAGGTGAACTAGTTTTTTGTCCTCTTCATCCTCCACTCTTTTCTCCTTGCAAAAGCATGTATGAGCTGCCATTCCACCACTCTTTAGCTTGCCTAAGACATTTTTCCAATTCGTGAGCTCCATGACAGATTTGGGATCAGCTTTTTACACCTATGGGGGATTTGCTTATTTTTAGTAAGCCTGCTTTATGCTAGATTCAAATTTCTCCCCTTGCATTCAAATCCCTGATGTATGTTATTTATTCAGCAACCTATTATGTTACAAGGTTGGCTATTGTACACTGAGTTAATACAGTTTAGTGTTCAGCTCCAATTTTAGTCTCTTTTGTGAGTGATTTTGCATGATCAATTGTTAATTGTTGTGAGTAAAATTAATCTATCACTGGGTTCAATTTCCACAAAATCCACTTACACTTGAATATATTTCTACTAGATGGGAGAGAGACTAGCTCTGAAGTTCCATTCTTTTGAAGAGAATGAAATTATTCATCCATGGAATCTTACCATATTGGGTCATGTAAGGATTATTCATATGATTTAGTATTAGATTCAGATATCAAAAACAATTCTTAGGAATATATGAATCTTTGACAGAAATAGCATTCTCAAACAGAGATATAGCTCTCCTAGGATCTTTAGGATCACCTGTAGGTTCTTCAACTACTTGAATTGTTTTTGCATCCCAATTAGGCCTTGTAAGGGAACTTGTATCTGAAATCATGTGGTATCCATAATTATACAAATCATAATCATAAATTTCATTATAATCTTCACTTACATCTACAGGTGGTGGTTCAGAGGATTCTCCAATTTCAACTATTTGCAAGGGTTATTCTTCAAATCGAACACTTATTTCAATGAAAGAATTTTGAGTGGTTATATTGAACAAATTGTAACCCTTGGAGTCTTTTGGATATCCAAAAAAAATCATGGATGGATTTGGGGATGAAAATCACTTCTCTTCTCAGGAGGTATTTTAGCCCATGCCTTTGATCCAAAAATTCTCGAATGAGCCTACATCAAGTTTGTGTCCACTCCAAGATTCAAAGGGAGTGATTCCTTTAAAGGATTAATGTGGAACCCTATTCTAAACATAGGATGCACAATTGATGGTTTCATCCCAAATTCTTGGAGACAAATACTTGGACTCCAACATGCAAGTAGCCATCTCCTTGAGAGATTTGTTCTTACTCTCGGCAACACCATTTTGCTAAGGTGTGTAGGGAACTATATATTGCATCTGAAAGGAAACATCAACGCATAGTTGTTGAAAATAATATTTGATGTACTCCCCACTAATATAAGTTCTGATGGATTTGATGTTCCTACCAGACAGATTCTCTATAGAGGATTTAAAAATCTTGAAAAAAACAAAGACTTCTTACTTGAATTGGAGAAAGAAGACCAAACAGAATCTAGAAAAGTCGCCAATGAAGGTAAGAACATATTTGGAATTCCTCAAATACAAATTGGGGAATGGACTTGATATATCACTGTGAAAAATCTCAAGGGTTTCATAGGTTCACTCAGATCTAGCTCTCTCATACTTGTGCTCAGGATGTTTTCCAAGGATGCAACATTGTAACCTTGATATATTCCTTTGGAAAATTTAATATTGGAAATCGTGTAACCATGTTTTTATCATGCAAATTAGATAAGTACTTTTATTTAAGGTGTCCAAAACTCTCATGCCATAGTTTGTTTGCTTCATTGGCATGAGCAAGGAGTGAAGAGGGTGATGAGAAAGGCACAACATGAGAAAACTTATATACTTTTGAGCTATGATCAATAGTGTTTGGGTACACAGGGTACTCCCAAAAGATCGAACACCTAGAGAAACCACTCACAGAAACAAATCACAGATCGACACACCAGTGTTTTGAAATGGTTTAAACCCTCAAGACGCAAACACTCCATGGCCCCAACCAAATAGCTACTTGAGGCAGTTTATTATGCAAAATAAAGAAGGTTACAAATGAGCTTCTCATAATTGATCAAATATCCAATGACCCTCCATGCTCTTTAAATAGATATCATGGACCAATCGGGTGTTAAGCCATGGATCAAGGGCAGGTATGATCTAAGAGAATATGAACCATCAGATCACTCTGTGTCTAGAACATATCATGACCAAAAAATTAGATATTTACAAATGCATACTAAAGGAACACACTTTTCCTAATGGATATATTATAACAAGTTGATCTTAACTAACTCCTAAGTGACTAAATATCCTAACATCCTCCCTTAAGAACAACTTGGGATAGGATTGAAGGATTTACAAAAGTGACACTATTAGGAGAAGGAAGGAGGCATTAGATCCTATCCCCCCTTAATGACAAATTCCTGAACTCCTAACATAGATCGAAGTTTAGAAAACTTCACTTCTGTAAGAGACTTGGTGAAGATGTCGGCAACTTGATTATCTATAGGAAAAAAGAGCACTTCAAGAATGCGATCATGAACAAGATTTTTGAAGAAGTGCATATGTAGCTCAATGCATTTGTCACGTTTATGTTGAACTAAATATTTGGTGAGCTTGATGCAACTTTGATTGTCGCACCAAAGTGGAGTAGGTTGTTGCTGCTTGAATACAAACTCTGAAAGGATCTAGCAAAGCCATAAAGCTTCTTGACTGGCATTAACTATGGGTCGATATTCTTCTTCTACTGAAGAAAGAGCAAGAGCTTGTTGTTTCTTACAAGCCCAAGTGATAGGTCTAGATCCCAGACTAAAAACATAACCTGCAGTAGACTTTTGATCATCAAGATCATCGGCCCAATCTGAATCAGTGACACCAACCAACAAGGTGTCCCCCCTATACTATAATGAATCCCAAACTGAATTGTACCTCAAATATATCAAAGTATTCTTTTTGTTGCTTTCCAGTGACTTTCATAAGGTGTTTGCATATAACGGGAAACATGACCAATGACAAAAGAAAGGTCAGGATGAGAATGCGTTAATTATAAGAGACTACCAATAAGCTGAAGATACAAGGTGGCATCTACTTCAAGTAAAGTACAAGTGGTAGAAAGTTTGACTCCAAACTGGAATGGAGAAGGGGTTGGTTTACAATCATCCATGTGAAAGTGACGAAGAAGGTCATAATCATAGTTAGACTAAGAAAGAAAGATTCCTTCTTTGGTTTGTAAGACTTGGAGACCAAGAAATAATGCAAGTGTCCTAAGTCTGACATTTCAAATTTTGCTTAAGACTGGATTTCATATGTGTTAAAAGCTTAAGGTCACTACTAGTAAGAATAATACCATCAACATATAGAACAAGTATGATGATATGGTTTCCTAATTTCTTGATATAGACATTGGGGTCAGAGTGGCATCTAGAAAAACAAATGTCAAGTAGAAAGTTATCCATTTTGGAATTCCAAGCTCTAGGAGCTTTCTTAAGGCCATATAAGGATTTCTTAAGGTGAGAGACAAGGCTAGAGTTATTCTGAACATATCCAGGAGTTTGTTCTATGTAAATTTCCTCATGTAAATCACCATGTAAGAATGCATACTTGACATCCATTTGATGGACTTCCCAGTTATGTAAGGCTGCAAGGGAAAGAACAAGGTGGATGGAGTTCGTTTTTGCGACAAGAGCAAAGTTTTCATTGTAGTCAATCCCTTCAAATTGGGAAAACCATTTGGAAAATAACCTTGCCTTAAGTCTTTCAACACTTCCATCTAATGCATACTTAGTTCTATACACCCATTTACATCTGACAAGTTTTCTTCCTTTTGTAAGAGGTACAAGATCCCAAGTACCGTTCGCCATTAAAAAACGATATTCTTCATCCATAGATGCATCCCAATCTGGATTTCTTGAAGCTTCTACAAAATTTTATGGATAACAATTCTCTGAAACTTGAGCCAAAACAGAAGAGGCTCGCTGGAACTAAGAACGTGTTCGACATTGATCTCTAGTATCACTGGCAAGATCACCAGCTGCTTCACATGTTGAATGGACCCATCGAGGAAGCAACTGCATTGGTGCAACTAGAGGAACATGAGCAGGTGGGGATGGATTTTCATCCTCACTGTCATCATCAGAAACTGGAGTTGGAAATCTGTCAAAGAAGTTGGAAGTAGAAGAAGGCACAATCATTGAATCAGGATCGCAAGCCAAAGATGTCACAATCGTCGATTTAGGTTCGCAGGCTAAGATATTTTCATCAAATTTAACATCTCTTGTAATTATTATATCATGAGAATGCAGTTGAAGAAGTCTATAAGATTTTACATCTTCAGAATATCCAAAAAATATGCACTTTTCGCTTTTAGGCTGCAATGCTTTATGTTTTTCATCTGCAATGTGAGCCCATGCTTCACTGCCAAACACACAGAAGTGACTTACATCTGGTTTAATTTAACTCCATGCTTCTTCTATTGTGATACCTTGTAAAGCTTTAGTGGGGTGCGACTAACTATGTAATTTGCATAATTTATGGCTTCAACCCAAAATTGAAGACTTAGTCTCTTATATTGGATCATACAATTAGCCATTTCTTTTAAACTGCAATTCTTCCGTTCAGCTACACCATTTTGTTGGGTTGTATATGGAACAGTGTTTTGTTGTTGGATTCCTTGTTCAGTACAGAAAGTAGTGAACTTTTTGTTAACATATTATCCTCCATTGTCAGATCATAACTTAATAATTTGATCACTGGATTGTTTTTCAACAAGGGCCTTGTAAGACAAGAACATGTTAAATACTTCTCTCTTAAGTTTTAGGAAACAAACCCAAGTGCGTTTGGAGTAATCGTCAATGAAAGTTAAGAAATATTTCAAACCAGAAAAGGGGGCAAATGGAAGAGGACCACACAAGTCACTATGCACAAGCTCTAAGGGAATCGAAGCGTGCTAAGTGGCACGCTTGTCAAAACTGTCCCGATGATGTTTTTCGAGTACACAACTAGAACAAACACCATCCCAGCAAGATACCATCAGAAGACCTGTCACCATATTGTATTTACATAGTTGTTGTAATGAGAGATAATTTAAGTGACCAAATCGCTCATGCCAAAGTTTGCTCAAGTTATCACTATGAGCAACAAAAACTGAAGGAAAAGGTGATGACCCAAAGNATAATATCATCAACAATTGTGGTTGCTAGGACATGTTGAGGATATTTAAAATCCTTGATTACAACTTGGTGAGGTGTAAACGTTACAGTTTTACCTTCACCAGAATGAGTGATTTGATAGACTTACAACAAATTGCAGGAAATTCTTGGAACACATAGTGACATCACTAAAATGACCATTATCTACTGGAATTGTTCCAGATCCTACAGCACTTAGAGATCTATTATCACCAAAAAATATTTGTTTGGTGTTACATTCATGCATAGTAGAAAACATGGCTTGATCCTTAGCCATATGATAAGATTCTCCATAATCAATGATCCATTCATTTGAATTAGAAGAAGAAGATGAAGTATAAGAATAAATAAAAGCATAAAGTGCATGTCCATGAGAGGTAGATTCTGAATATGAATATAAGATGATTGGTGCTTCTCCATTGTTGCTTCCAAGGCTTCCATCTTCTTGAAACACTTAGATTCATCATGATTATATTTCCCGCAATAGTTTCAATGGCGCTCTGTCTCTTTCCTTTTGGCTTGGACCCTTTGGCATTTTTTAAAGGAGCTGACTAAGAGGGTTTGGAACCCTTTTTTGGCTTATTATTGCAAAATTTTTGTTTCTTGGGAGGCTTGGACTTTTCTTTCTGTTGGGCCAATAAGGATTTCACAGATGTATCTACATTGCTAATCATTCCAAGATTTATGAGCTTATCTTGTTCTTTAATAAAGGAATCACAAAAGGATTCAAGACTAGGCTCTATATAGCTAGTTGTATTCAATGATTCTTTCATGGAGTAAAATGTAGATACAAAAATAGAATATGCAAGTCCAACTTTGGAAAGAATATGATAAATGCATTGCGTGTCTTCCCTCTTAATCTTGCATTCGACACATAAGAGTCTAAGAGTTTTGTACTTAGATAAATAATATTGAATGCAGGATAAATCACTTGGATTTAAAGAAATCAACTCATTTTGATTTTATGACCTCGAATTTCATTGTGTTTACCAAACACAACTTCCAACTTTCCCAATATTTATTAGGTTGATCAGTTCCAGATATGTGGAATCGCAAATAAGTAGAGATTGACATCCCAATAAATCCATGAGCTTCATCACATTTATTTTTCCATTTTATTTTCTTATCATCATCAGTGGGTTCTGTTTCTTTCCCTAAGGTAATTTTGAAAATCCCCCTACTTCATAGAACATCCTCCATACGAGATTTCCATGACAAATAGTTGGAACTGGTAAGTAGAGTATCACAAGGGGTGGCCATATTGTAAATTAATGGTTGTAAAAATAGATACCAATAGTTTTAATGTGAAGAGCTCAAAAAAATAAGTTGTTTAAAAAAAAAGGCACTGAAAACTGACTCTGTATGATGAAGTTATGCTTGATCAAAGAAAATGTTGAAGATGTCCTCAATAGTGACGTGGTAGATAGAGAATTGACCAACTAAAAAAAATAACCCCCCACTTCCCAAGATGAACCTTTGAAACTCATTTTACAAGAAAGTTGCTTTAAGTGAATTCCTTTTGTAAAATAAGTGAATTTCACTTTTACAATGATGTTACTTTAAATAGTGTAGCAAAAAACTAAAATACTTAAGTGACTCGCCATTTTTTTTAATTTAAGTGAGATGCAATTTTACAATAAAGTAACTTAAAACTAAAAATTGCGTGCACTTTTTTTTTAACTAATAAGACTTGAAATCAAGACCTATTAAGGAATAAATCAACTTTGAACTAAGTGAGCCAATATTAAAAGGTACGTAAAAGAAGGGAAGGAAGAAGGGGGCCTTTTTTTTACTCTTCTGTCTTGATCTCCATGCTTTCTTATTTTCCTGCAAATCACACCACAAACCGAAACAAAAAAAAATTCCACAATTTCTGGGTTAGATATTTTTATCTTCCCTGGAAAGTCTATGTTTGCTCTATGTTTCTGATTCACTGTGATCGCACAAGGTGCACGACAACGAGCATACGTAGTACAGAAAAACCCTTTTCCCTTTAAGTTTCTGATTCTCCGCGATCATGCAAGGTGCATGGCAAAGAGTATATGCAAATAGGAACAAAAACTAGAACAAAAAATATCTAATAATAAAGTTGATAAAATATGATAATTTTTTTTTTAATTAAAGAAAAAAAGCGTCACTGTAACATTATACCTTCAGATCTGATGAAATCGTTGTATCTAGAGCAAACGAAAACCATTTTTGATCAAACAAAAAGTATTTCCCAATGGAAGTGGCGCTCTGGATGCAATGGAACACCTCTCATAGCCCATAAATTCACAAAATTTTCAGAACATGAACCCCTTTCAAATCTTCGGCAACACCAATTCAAGATCTAGATCATTAATGGAAGCAGCCCTTCATAATCGCTTTGATACCATGTTCGAGTACATAGGGTACTCCCAAAAGATCGAACACCTAGAGAAACCACTCACATAAACATATCATAGATCGACACATAGATTTTTTGACATGTTTTAAACCCTCGAGAGGGAAACACTCCACGGCCCCAGCCAAATAGCTGCTTGAGGTAGTTTATTATGAAAAATAAAGAAGGTTACAAATGAGCTTCTCATAATCGATCAACTACCCAATGAACCTCCATGCTCTTTAAATAGATATCATGGACCAATCGGGTGTTAATCCATGGATCAAGGGTAGGTATGATCTAAGATAAGATGAACCATTGGATCACTCTATGTCTAGAACATGTCGTCACCATCGGATTAAATATTTACAAATGCATACTAATGCATACTAAAGAAACACACTTTTCCTAATGGATATATTATAACAAGTTGATCTTAACTAACTCCTAAGTGTCTAAATATCCTAACAAGTATTACCAATGGAAGCAACTCTTGCTATAGAAATATCAAAAATTTCAACATCATTGAGAGTAAAGATGACCTTTTTAAGAGAACTAGTATAAGTCATTTTATATACTAAAAAGAGATTAGGAGAAATACCTGAGACAAACAAAACATTAGTAAAAGAACCATGGTCAATATCTATTCTAACCTTCCCTTTGGATGCATATTTGGAGTCATCTCCAAGCACAATTGTTGGATCACTAGAAGAATCAAGAGAGGAAAAATACACTCTTGTGGACATCATATATCAAAATTCCCCAGAATCAATGATAAAAGAGGAATATTTTGATGTGTTGTCCATGAAAGAATGAATTCTCTCCTTTTCTTTCGGAATTGAACCTCCTTCCTTCCTCCTTGCACCATCTGGAAGAAAGATGTTATTCTTCTCAAGAAGTTGAGCCATCATTTCATTGGTATTATTCATACATGAACTCTCAAGATGAAATCCCCTATTATAGTATGTGCACTTTATTTTCTCCTACTTTTTATGTGCAGGATTCTTCTGAGAACTTGAGAACTCCTCTTATGGATTTTTCTTTTCTTTATTATGATCTGGTGTCTTTTTAGGATTAGCCTTATTCTTACCTTTTTAATTCTTTGAATCTCTTGCAGCCAAAGCATGATATTTAGATGGCTTTATGATACTCATCAAGACCAACTTATCTTGATCCTAAGTGAGCTATTCCATAAATTTTTCCAAAGAAGGAATCTTCCATTTTTGAACTATGAGTTTGGTAGCATGCAAGTTCGAAACAAAGACAAAATAATATGGGCCCAATTTTGAAATAATGACCAATATTAACTGCTAATCTTTCTTGTCAATCCCACATTGCTTCAATTGAAGAACCAAAGACTTAAAATTAGAGAAGATGTCTTGTAGGGTCTCAAAGTTTCTTGGACTCGGTGAAATTAATTCATTCTCTAATTGATGGCCCCTCGATTCATCTATATTTTCAAAATATTATTGAAGCTTTACCCAAACTTCATTAGGTGTTGTAGTACCATCCAAATGGAAAAGAATATCCCCGGAAGTGCTGAGATACTAGAGACCATATGCTTCATCTCTTCTGTTATGACACTTGGCCTTCTCTACTACTACAGTAGGATCATTCTCAGTATCCATAATCACTCGGTATAGGCCCTTTCTCATCAACATAATCTCCATCTACACCTTCCAATAAAATTAGTTGAAAGGAGTCAAGATGATTGATTGAGACAGCTCCATGGCTTCACTGATTGTGCCCCTATGAGACAGGATTATGCCCCTATGAATCTGAATTAGATCTTGCAAAATACACTGAATAATAAATAAGAGAATACTATTGCTAAAGGTTCTATGATACCATGTGAAAATCAATCCATAGGATTATGTTGCAAAGAAAACATTACCCTCACAAAATTTGTTAAGCAAAAACTAGTATACATCACTCAAAACAGACATTGAATTGATGCACACAATAAAAAACTATTGAATAATAGTACATCATATAAAACCTAGACTATGTAATGGTTGTCCAAATATATAATTACATCGGATATTTGAAATCCAAAGAATGCATTCAAAATCCTCACAAAAGCAGGCTTACTAAATATGCAAAAAACAAAACAAGGTGGATAAATCACTAAAGAAGCACACGGATTGGCTAAAGAAAATATGGTAGGTGATGAGTGATGCAAAAGTAATCACATCATCTCTTTAGGAGAGAAAAACATGGAGGATGAATTGGAAAAAAATAAATAGTTTCCAAGTCAACTAACTTTATCCTTATCCACTAAAAATGAGGAAAAGAAGGACAAAACTGTCTAAAGAAGTAAAGCACTCTTACTATTCCTGAACAATCTTAAAAGCAGACATAATCTTATCCATAATATATTCAAGTGCACCCATGTGGATAATGATTGAAAGTGTGGGCCAAAAGTGGCAAAAGGTGGCCAACTACCTAGTCAATGCTTAGAAAATTGATCAAAGATGACTAATTATCATACCTTAAGTATGGAGTGAGTTTTTAATCGAGAAAATAAATATAAGCTAATCCGTTCTTGGAAACCACTGGTTCATCGTCTCAATAATTCTCATCACTAATCTCTACCTTAACCCTTCTAACCATTTACTAATTTTTTTATTTATCCTAACTCAATCAATTCTTCTCACCTAATTTTTTTTTTGCTAGGTTTTCCTTTTGACTCCCCCTTTCTTTGTTATCTTATAATTTTACTCCCTCTCCTGTTTTCTTTTCTTTTATTGTTAATTAAATCTCCATCTAATTTCATAGACCCCTCACTTTTATATGTTCACTTGTTCTATTCATGTTTAAATTTTGATCTTATTTTGTAACCCCCTCACTTTATTACTTCTACTTTTCTTTCTTTTCAACGCAACCCCTCCTTTTTCTCTCTCATTATTTTATTTTATCTTATATGGTTAAATAAACTAATCTTAAAAAATATATTTGTAAGTCCCCTCTCCTTCATATCATTTTATGTTTAATTTAATATTTCAATGCCTCTTTTAATTTATTTTAATTTCTTGTTCTTTTCTTTCCACGAGTATTCCTCCTATATTTATAAATTAGTTATTTTCTTAATTCCTAAATTTATTATTATATATTTAGTACATTATGATTTTTTCAAATATTATAATATTCGTCTCAAGGAACATGTGCTAGATATTATTAGAGACAGAGACAATAAATCAGCCTTTGCAGAACACTCACACCATTTCCCACCACATATGTATAGAAAATGCTAAACTACTAACGAGGGAAGAACACTATATAAAAAGACGGGTAAAAGAGGATGTGGAAATTCACAAACAAGATAACACACTTAATCAGAATGATGGCCTAAAACTAACCGGCACTTGGAAACCAATAAACAATAAAATAAAAAGAGTAGCTACATGAACAATGAGCCGACATCATACATATATCTATATTTATACTCACTCTTTTGGCTCTAATTAGAATCATCTCAAAAACATGGTGAGATCCCCTAATGATGGACTCACGTGGGAAGTCCGAAACAGTTAAAACTTTAAACATGTTTTTCCATATTTTAAATTATAATATTCAATTCAATTTAATAAAAAATATTATTATTTTTCTCTTTATTCTAAGTTTTCACAAAATTTTCTGTGTGCTTTCTCACTATTATTTTCTTAACCATTGTTACACTGAAATCTTGCGCTCTTGATCCATGTGTTAACCCTTTGCCTAATCCCCAAGTTTCTCTTTGCTAAGGTTAATTGAGATTTAGGTTTTTTCTACCTTTTTCCCTCTTTAGGAAGGTCGACGTTCTTGTCCTTCAAGCTAGGTGCGTCGACAACACTTTTTCCCATTCATGCTAGGTGCGCCAATGTCGACGCTCTGTCTCCCACTGCTAGGGGCACCGACGGTGCTTTTTCCCTTTTTGGAAAGTGCGTTGGTGCTGTTTCGAGGGAAAAAAACGGAGATTCAAGACCCTTCTCGAAGCTAGATGAGGTGGATGTCTATCCCTATTATATAGGTGAGGTGGAATTCGGTTCCTAACCTATAGGGAAGATCCCTTTGATCCCTCCTCCTAATACTCAACCTATTCTATCCCTCTAGCCTTATAAATTAAACCCTCTCTCCATTTGGAAGGGAGGAAGGACTAACGGTACTCTTATGCTGGTGGAATTTCTAGGTGGCTTATTATCATTTTTTGGAGGCTTTGGCTTGGATTGTTGGATGGAAGGTTGTAGCATTAAGGCTAGGTTGTGACATTCCTCTATCTTGTAATTCTATGTATCTCTATGATTACATTAAAACAAATCTCTTTCCATAAATGTTATTGTGTTAATAATGTTTAGAGATTTCTTCCTTAACTATTAGCTTAGATCAATTATATGTTTGGATACACATTTGTTGTTTTCTTGTTTCCACTTTCTTTACAGTGTTTTGCAGCTGAAGATCTAAAGATTCTGGAGCTTGGATCAACAAAGAGAGAAGAGGATTTGCATATTTCAGGTAGGTGATTTATCAGTTACTTTGCATTTCCATTTGATCTAGGAAAGTAGGTTGTATTTTGTATTTGATTTGTTCTAGATCCACTTGGACTAGGGAGATCTATCTTGATTCCGATTGAGTAGATTTATCTGATAACAACCACTCTTCTTATTTTTCAATTTTAATTTATTCACCATTTTTTTTTGTCCATCACAATTATTAAAATAAAATAAAATTTGATTAATTAAATTATTTGAATTATTTATTTTAAATTTTGACCATAATTCTCAATTTTTTCTCTTTAACCCATCTGGAACACTCTAATCCAACAACTAGTTTTCTCATTTTTCTATATTTAAAGCCACATTCTTTTCTATTATACTAAAGCTTTTTATGATCCTGGATATGGGTGGAGTTCCAACCCAAAAAGCGTTAGTCAATCTAATCTTCTACACATTGACACTCTAGAATTCTTAACACACTGGTTGAATATTGTGGAAGCATACATACTCAGATGTCATAGATGTGTTCATGACAAGAAAAAATGGTCTGATTCATATTGGATTTGGATTTCTAAGCTATTGTGTGGTAAATTTTACAGTTGATGGATCGACTAGTATGGTAAGGTTTAACAGGGTGAATTTGGGCCAATTTACTGCTTGATTGACGGTCAAAGCAAGTAACCGATAAAAGATTGATAATGTAAATACATAAGTAAAATTGGTGGTGGTTGGATACTTTTGGACATTAGTTTTTTTTGGATATGTACATAGGTTTAGATATCTCTCTTCTTTTTAGATAGAAAAAATAACATTTAAAAAAATGTAACTTTCCCTTTCAATGGATTCAAATTTGAAATTTTAGGATAGTTGGAAACTTTTTGTTTAGCGCTCTATGAATGACATCAACTGAGGTTTGGGCCCCATTTGAAACATGCTCGTTAAGGAGGGATTGGCATGTAATCCATGGTGTCATCCCTTTGCAAGCATGGATACTTTATCAATTAAGGGTTTCACAAAGAACCGGGTTGGTTTTCATAAGCGATAAATCCCGGTAGGATCGAGAATTTTGCAAAAGTGTTTTGAGTTATCTATCATATCTAACCACATGTCCTTGGCGGTGTCAGGTACAAATCCTCCTTGTGTAATTTTTAATTAAATCTATGCAAAGAAGAAAATCACTTTGATTCTTTTAAGTAAAATAGAGATTATACCATAACATTCACACTTAATACACAAATATTTACCTTGGAAACTCTTGACCAGGAAAACCAACAAAACTTGGAGACACACCTCTTATTTTCTCATTTTCATTATGAACTACTCATAATACAAAATATAGATATTTCCCAGCATCCAAGTCCCTAATCCATTAATACAGATTAAAAATAGACCCCATTCTATTAACAAGGATTAAATTACATCTTTTTAGAAAAAACCCAAAACAAGTGCACCCCCTCCACCCCACACACATGTAAATAACATAACACATACCCAACACATTGGAGAAAAATATCCTTGGTGTATTTTTTCAGTGTGTTATTGAATAGGACATTTGATCTATAGATCAACTTTTTTATTAGCTAGATAGTTCGTATTATCCCACTAGCACTTTTCGAGCGTTGTTTAACACCTTTATGTTGATATGTTTGAAAATCAATGGTGTTCTGCTACTATCCTTTAGTGCTTGGATACCATATTGTGTTCCGATTATTTTATCCTCAGCTTACATTATAAACACCTAACTCCTTGTCTAGCCTGTTGGATTTATATCCCCGAAGGATAAAGTTTAAACCTTCAACATTTTGTCATTTTGGAAGGTCAAAATCTCTGCAAAACTATTAGTACTAACAATTTATTTGATTAACAAGGACATTTATTTTAGGAGAAGCTTGTCTCTAATTAGGATAAGATTTCCTAGGTTTGAGATTATACTTTCTTTTTATCTCTTAATTACTTTCATATATCTCTTCTATCAAATATATTTTAGAATCTTCTTGTGTCAGCTAAACTGTATCATTGTCATTCTACATCCGTAAAATATCCTAAGGTGGTTCAATGTACTCTTCATCTAGAGGCAAATCTCCAAATTGATTGTTATTATTATTATAATTATTTTCTCTAACAGGAGGCTACAAAGGGGGATCCTCATTCCTCCTTTCTCTATTTATGATCCGAGGTTTGAAAGGTATTATGTACTAGTTTCAATTTTTGTAACCTATTCCCTAAGGGTTTCTATTTGAAGTATTTCCTTCAACCTCAAGTCTAGTAAGTTTGTTTGACAGGCCTCTAAGTATCCTTGACATTTTTTCTATCTTAGTATATTGTAGATATTTATCTTTACTAGAGGTACCAACCTCATCTTTAAGATTCTTTTCGTCTCCATGATGCTTATATATTAACCTCTTGTTGCAGCTACAACATTTCTCCCCAAATTTCTTAAATTTCGGGCCCCTCCTCATGATTTTGCATTGTTTTAATCGTTGGATCCTTTGAGTTGTTGGTCATGTTGTAATATTAGATGATTGTAAAAGCCTAACTCTCACCCAAGCTTTGAATTTTGATTACGTTTGAAATTTATGGTGAGTCACAAATTCTAAGTTTGTTTTCGCTTGTCAATCGAACCAAGTATCCTGTATTGTGGTCGTCATTGCAGAGGTATAACATGTTTCTGTCCATTGCTAAGTTTAAAGTTGTCTAAACACTTAGAATTTTTATATTGATCGGAAGCTGAAGTCTTTTCGTTTTTGCCGTTACGGATCCCAAAACACTTAAGCGCCCGAAGCCCAAAGCGATCCGCTTACCGATGTACGTTTTCCTGTTTAGCCACGGACCCGAAGCCGTTTCTCTTCCACCGTTGTGGATGGAAAATCCATCTGTCTTCCAATGTCCAAACCTGGCCAACTTCCGATTCAAAGTTTTCTCGTCCTCCCGTCGCATGCCAGTAGCATTGACTCTTTCACCGTTGCAGCTGGGAAAGCCATTTGGCTTCCGTTGTTGCTATCCTTGCGACTTCCGCCGTGATGCACCTGGCCATTTTCTGTGGAGTAGCCATTTTAGTTTGTATAATCTGCTGCTTTGTTTTATAACGCAAATAATGCACATGGATTAATTGCAGGTGGACGTGAGGAATTGATGCGCGAAGACGTAGAGGAACAGTTTGGCCAGGATCAAAACGAAATCGACCGGATCGCTAAAAGGGCCGTCGAAGCAGAAGACAAAATCAATAATGCTAACGGCGCACCTGACTGTCTGTCTGTTACTAAAGGATTCATGAGTGCGTACAGACAACATAGAAGAATATGAAGCATTGGAAGAACTGGAAGGTCAGACGTTTGGGGGGCAACCCAAATGATTGGTGATGTAGTTAAATATTGAAAAAGAGAGGACTTAAAGGGGATTTTTCCCTGGAAAAAACTTGTAAATCATTTGCTTGTAAGAGGAACTACTTCGTTTTGCAATCAGAGACTGCAACTTTTTCCTGCTGGAGAAATAAAAATGTGGAATGTATTCATGTGACTAAATGAATAATGTTGAAGGGGAACTATTTCGTTTTTAGCTGTGTTTCATTAACTATGAGAGTATTTAACTTCTTGAACCTATGTTCTTGTTGAATGTTCTTCAGTATCTTTTTGGGATGTTTTCCACTGTGAGTAATGAATGGTGTTCATAAAACAATTGGCTAACTGGTTTTTCAAAAATTTGCAAATTGTTCATGTGTCTTGAAAGAAGTGTCAGCTATCTGTAACTCTTCAGTATTGCATGCACAAAATGTATTACTCACCAATGAATGATAATCCTACTCCCTAGGGATAGATTAGGTAGTTAGTTTATTCTTCTTGTTGTATGCGATTTGGATGCTTGTGAGCCTTAAGACGAGAGGTAAGAACCTGCGCATCACATTGTGACTGTTCCTTGCATCTTTATCACCCTGCATTGTTAATTAGGCACTTGCATTTCATAATTTAAGTCAATAATACAAAAAATCGGTGGACCGGGCCGTAACTGGTAAAGCCTTTGTTTTGTACTTGACCTATGGTAGCCGGACCATAAACCGGACGAATTCCCTACACCAAACAGTCAACGGGATAGTTGGGAACATTGATTGGGGAGAATCCATTACTGTTGTTTCCTGTGAATTTCCGGGCCTCAACAGTTTTGGCACTAGAAGGAGGGCCTCCAATGTATGGCTGGCCGAGGAAACCCATTTTCCCAAGATTACTCCCCCGATAATAGTTTTGAAATTAGTGGGTTTCATAATCCAATTCCAGAAGAAAGAGAACATCTATATTCTGTTGGTAATGAAATTGTTAATGATCTGAGAAGACACACCAGGGCATATGTAAAAAAGATTGGAGGATTGCCAATCATCCCTGAATTGCCCAGAAGAGAGTATAAAAAGAAATATCATCCTGTAGTGGAAGACTCAGTGTTGGTTGGAGACTGGAAAGAACTTGTAGAAACTTCCTTACAAGAGGTCGTGCTACCTTTGAATCAAGAAGGCCCAGAAACCCCTCACAGTTCTCCTGCCCATACTCCAATTGGTTCACCCCCTCACTCTCCACCCAGACTCATGGCTGGGGTAAACGCAAACCAACCACCTAACCCACCAAATCCACCACCTACATGGAGAGCCAGATCACCATTAAACCTGACACCTCCATTACACGACCTACCCCAAGCCTTTGACAAGATGTTTCCCAAGTTTGACCCAAATGAGAAAATACTAGTAGATGATCATTTACAAATTTTTTACTTGGAAATTGAAGGATTAAGGGTTGGGGAGCATGAAGATGTGGTATGCAGACTGTTCCCACATACCCTAAAAGAAGCTGCAGTGTCATGGTACTTTGGATTTCCTGCTAACTCTATCCCTGATTGGGATACCTTCGAAAGAATCTTCAGAAGTAAGTATGCAACTTAGAAAACTCATGCAAATCTCATGAAGGGGCTATGCGCGCTGAAGAAAGAAAGAAAAGAAAAAGTGCACAGTTTCATGCAAAGGTTTGCAGCATATCTCAAGAACTTCTCTAAAATAGATAAGCCTTCGGACAAGGTATTGATTGAGTATTATACTTCGGCTTTAGGCCCAGATTTGGCCATGTTTGCCAAAGGTAGGGCCAAGCCTACTTTGACGGAAACCTATGAAGAGGCAGAAGTAGTGGAAGCGAAAAGAGAAAGTATTGAAGACTATCCAGAACAGTCAGGAGAAAAAGGTGCAGAGAGAAAAGCCTTATTGTTTGCTAAACCTAAGGAAGAAAAGTCACCAGATTTGGAAAATATGGCCAAAATGATGCAGAAGCTTTCCAACAAAATCATAGATATGGAGAAAGAAAAGGAAGCACAAAAGTTTTATAAGCCATATTATAAGAAAAGAGAGGATAACCACCAGTCTCAACCTCCTCCTCACAGTACTGTATCTATGAATTTGACAGAGGTAGGCTTGGACAATTTTTGCACTTTCCACCAATAGCCACACTCTGAAAAGAATTGTCCTCAATGGATAAACTCCATGACATTGGTCATGAATCAACTATTAGATTCTAGATTAACAGAAGAGGGAGATGACGAAAGAAAAGAGAATTCTGCTTCTACTTCTACTAAAGAACATGAAGAGGAAACCATGGCTTTATGGAATTCTGTCTCGTTATTTGATGCTGAAGAGGAAAAGACTCAGGGGCACAAGGAAGTTATGGAAACCAACGTAGCCACAAGGAGCCAAGGGACGGTTAAGGAAGACAGTCTCATACTCCCAAAGATTAAGAGGTTGCGGAGAAATGTTAAGAAGAAATTCCAAAACAAATCTTTGGCTGATACAATTCCAGAGTTCACTATCACCAGCCAAAATCCAAGGCAGAATGACGCACAGGCGAAGCCAAGTGAAGAAAACGCTGATAAACCCCATCCCATTGAGTAGCCGATGGATTATGACATCGTAGAGGATTTAAAAAAGGTAAAATAAAATGTGCCACTATTCGAAATGTGCAAAGTGCCGCACCAAAAAGAAAGACTGTTGAAAGCATTTGAAGCATCAGATGATAAGCTACCCGCTAAAAATCAACCTAAGGAAGAAGAAGAAATTGGAGAAACAAGCATAGGAGGTAAGTCCAAAAGAAAGAATCCACCTTTCCTCCTCACGTTTGAAATTTTCAATCATAATGTACATAATTTCTTGGTAGACTCAGGGGCGTCAATTAATGTTATGCCCATATCAGTCTGTAAAAAGATCAATGGGAAGCCTAAGCCATCCACGTGGAGGGTGGTTCAATTGGACAGAACAGATGTAAAGGTAATTGGTGAGCTGGAAGATGTCTTAGTCCATCTGGCATCTAACAACAAAGTTTGCCAAATTATTAAAATCATGGTGGCTAATATACCAGACGCTTACGGTCTTGTCCTGAGCAGGGATTGGTCGACCAAATTAAATGGATATTTCACCTCAGATTGGTCGCATCTGTGGTTTCCATACAAAGGAAGTCCGAACCAGATCAAGATTTTAAGGGAACCTCACATGAAGTACAATGTTACTCAACTGGAGGAGAAGAATGTACCAGTGGATTCTGTACTAGGAAACTATTTTATTGAGTTGGAACTAGGTAATTACCAAGCGGAAGAAGCCAGCAACACATCTGACACCCAGCCTGATCTCCTTCAATTCTCACAAGCCGATGAGATTGACTGTAATATAGTAAGCTTAGCAGTAGGAATAGATTCACCTTTAGTAGCTAGTGATTTTTGGACTTTATTTTTTGATGGCTCTAAGATATTAGAAGGGTCAGGGGCTGGTTGTGTCCTGATCGACCCACAGAAGAATAAACATTTCCTTTCATGTAGATTAGAGTTATAGTGTACTAATAATACAGCTGAGTACGAAGCACTAGTGCAGGGACTAAAGAAGGCAATTGAATTAAAGGTAAGTAATCTAAAAGTTTTTGGGGATTCTGAAATTATTGTGAAACAAATCTAGAATTAGATACATTGTGTTTCTCCTCACTTAAAGGCTTACCAAAATGAGGTATGGGATTTGCTTAAATGTTTTAATGCATTCAACATTATTTCAATTCCAAGAATTAAAAACGCAGCTGCTGATATGTTGGCCACATCAGCCTCTAGGCTCGTACCCACTAATAATCAATGTTCTGTCGAATTGCTTTTCAAACCCTCAGTACCTAATATGATTATGAACCTACGAGTGTTCGATGATGACCAGCAGATCACAGAATGTTTAACAAATGATGAGGTGTTTAAGGGAGTGATCATAGACGATGAAGAGAATCAGGCCGAGATGAAATTCGATAATTTCATTCCTAAAGGAGTCAAAACGTTAGAAAAAATGTTCGATTTAAATGAAAAATTCAGAAGACCAGCCAACGTGAAGACCCACAGCTCATCTCTGCAGTTTGAGCTGATTAATTTAGGGACTGAAACAAATCCTAAATTTGTGAATCTCGGAAAATGTTGTTCACCAACGGAAAGAGACAAGTTCGTCAGTTTGTTTAAACAATATAAATATGTTTTTACATGGACGTACGAAGACTTGGAAACATACGATACTAGCATCATCAAACATGTCATCCCCATTAAAGTAGGATTCAAGCCATATCAGCAGCCATTGAGAAAAATGCATCCAAATTTGGAACCACTGATTCAAAGTGAAGTGAAGAAATTATTGGATGCTAGAATCATTTTCAAAGTCAGACACTCTGAGTGGGTGTCAAATCTGGTACCAGTAAGAAAAAAGTCTGGAGAAATCAGACTCTACGTGGATTTCAGAAATCTAAACTATGCTTCTGATAAAGATAACTACCCTGTGCCTCCCATGGAGCAATTGCTGCAAATGGTCTCCGGTTCTGAACTGTTTTCATTATTAGATGGTTTCTCTAGCTACAATCAAGTGTTAGTAGCTGAAGAAGACAGATTAAAGACAACATTCAGGACCAAGTGAGGAACCTTCGCCTATAGGAGAATGCCCTTTGGGCTGATAAATGCTGGAGCAACATTCCAAAGAGCTATGGACATATATTTCCACAGATTGATTGGCCAAAGTGTTGTAGTATACCTTGACGATATTACAATATTCTCAAAGAGAAGAGAAGAACACGCGTTTCACTTAAGACAAATTTTCGAACGCTGTCGAAAATATGGCATCTCACTTAATCCTAAGAAGTGTGTATTCCCTGTCACAGAGGGCAAGTTGCTGGGTCACATGGTTTCGAAGAAAGGAATTTCAATAGATCCAGAAAGAATTAAGGCTATTGAACAAATCCCATTGCCCCATAATAAAAAGGGGATGCAATCATTTATGGGAACGATAAACTTTGTGCGAAGATTTGTGCCTGATTTTGCTTAGATTGTCAAACCACTACAATAGATGGTAAAGAAAAATGCACTATTCAAGTGGACTGAAATTGAGAAGAGCGCATTCAGCAAAATCAAAACTGTTGTTGCACACGCACCCTCCCTAAAAATTCCAAATTTTGACAAATATTTTATCTTGTATACCTTTGCATCCGATGATTCACTAGCAGCGGTGCTCACCCAAAAGGAAGATGGGGGGGATCAATTCCCAATATCCTTTATGAGTACTAGTCTACAGGGAGCCGAATTAAACTATCCAGTTGTTGATAAACAAGCTTATGCTGTATTCAAAGTAGTAAAACTATTTAGGCCTTATATTTAAAAAAATAGAACCAAGGTGATCGTCCCCTACCCAGCTATAAGGTCTCTTCTTATACAGAAAGAGTTAGGAGAAAGGAGAGGCAACTGAGTAACAGCTCTTCAAGAGTACGACCTTGAATTCAAGCCAGCATCGATATTTAAAGGACAAGGGTTGTGCAAACAAATGACTGAAAATGAAAAAAATGAAGAACACGCCTGGGAAGATGAAGCCGAATTACATGTAATGGAAGTATGCCCTTTGTTTACAGCTCTCGAGTCTTGGTATAGAGACCTTGTGCATTACCTGCAGGTAGGGATGTTGCCAGAACATTGGAATTCCAAGCAAAGAAGAGAGTTGCGTCTTAAATCAGCCTCCTATCAACTTATTGAAGGAGTATTATTTGGGAAGAATTATGACGGGGTTCTTCTCAGATGCTTAGAAAAGGAAGATGCGAAGAAAGTAATGTCAGAATTGCATGACGGTCCTGCTGGGGGACATTATTCAGGAGATACTACGACCCACAAAATCCTTAGGGCAGGTTACTATTGGCCTACGCTCTTCAAGGATGCGCACGCACATGTCAGGAAGTGTGATATTTGCCAAAGGTGTAGTGGGAGACAGCCTAAAGCAGTAGCACCCCTAAAGCCTGTGATGATCACGGAGCCATTCGAGCAATGGGGGCTAGATATTATTGGAGAAATAAAACCAAATTCCTCTCTGTAGCATAAGTACATTCTGACTGCTACTGATTATTTCACTCACTGGGTCGAAGCAATCCCGCTGCACAAGATAAATGAAGACGAAGTCATTAGCTTCATACAAGATCATATCATGACCAGGTTTGGAGTTCCAATTTCGTTAGTCTTTGACAATGCTAAATACTTTTCATCAATTAAATTGACTGCATTTTCTCATGATAAAGGGATAAAATTGCATTATTCTGCTAATTATTATCCACAAGGAAATGGCCTGGCTGAATCCTCTAACAAAAACCTGATCAGAATTTTAAAGAAAACTGTGGTATAAAACCAGAGGAGTTGGCACTCAGCATTACCAAATGCCCTTTGGGCCGATAGAGTCACCCCCAAGTCTGCGATTGGAGTGTCTCCATATACCCTTGTCTATGGTAAAGAAGCCCTCCTTCCTCCCAATATTATGCCACCATCTTCCATACTAGCTCAAGAGTCTAGAGGGTTGGATGATGAAGTTTTTCAAATAAGAATATATAATCTCCTGAAAGCAGAAGAGGCTAGATCTAAAGCTAGAGAACGCTTGAAGCAACAACAAGAGTTAGTTAAGAGATGGTTTGACAAACATAAAGCTGGAACAAAAGACTTTGAAGTAGGAGACTTAGTCCTCAAATGGGATCACCCCCATGATGAGAAAGGAAAGCACACTAAATTCCAGCAGTTGTGGGTAGGCCCTTTTCAGATTGTAGCCAAGCTTGGCCCTTCTACTTACAAGTTGCAGAATCTGCAGGGGTGGGAGGAGAACCTACCAGTCAATGGTTTGGTTCTCAAGCCTTATTTTTCCCGAGTTTGTTTGAATTCTTCTGTCTTGTATATAAATAACCCGTCTGGTTGTCTTTTGAGTCATGTTTTTTAGTTTGCTTTAGTTTGAGATTGCTTGTTTTTAATAAAGGGGACGAACCCGTGGTTGCATGGGGAACATCAAAAATTTTGGGAGTGATAAACAATTTAGTGATCAGACTATGGGTTGTTGTTTGTATAAAATAATTTCTTCTAGTTTAGTCGTTTTCTCGAATAATTCTGTGTGCATTGAAGTCCCGCTTAATCCCTGTGAAATAAATCAGATTCAGAGAGTCTGGAATACTATGTTGGGGCTCCATCCACGTCACACTTAAAATGTTCTAAGGAGCAACAGTAGAAGACCCATGGAAAGGAGCAAGGTGAACAGTATATTAAACATAAATGATCCCATGCCAAGAAACGAATGCCAAAAGGCAAATAAAGAGTCAAAACTCCTATGAAAGCATCATAAATCAAAGCAGGTGCTGAATCATAAGTACCAAATTGCCAAAAGATCATGTCTATCCGTGAGCTAAAACTTGAAGTACACCACTCACACAAAAGGATACTATGGGATAGAGGATCCTGAATTAAAATTCAGTAAGAAAGGCGTGCAAGAGGACTCATATGAAAAGGGACAAAAGTCCAAAAGCACAAAAAAGTGCTAAAATGGCATGGGAACGAGGAACAAATGAATATTTTTGTTTACCATGTGCTACAATTGTGTGGTGTCCAAGCTGTCAGCTACCTGAAGACAAGGGTAATAATGAAACTCATCTTCTGGCCTCAACAGAGTTATCTAGACTTGAAAATCTTGGTTTCCACTCTCCCAAATTGGACTATTATCAATGATTGAAGGTACACACTTCTAGCATTCGAGAAATCATGATAGCTGGTAGAATTCAATAGAATGCATTTGTTGTTAAACAGTCTGTCACTCAAAGAGTAATCACCCAGAGATCTAGGTTCACCAGGTAATCGCCAATTGTTGCAGCTGCAACATTTCTACCCAAATTTCTTAAATTTCGGGCCCCTCCTCATGATTTTGCATTGTTTTAATCGTTGGATCCTTTGAGTTGTAGGTCGTGTTGTAATATTAGATGATTGTAAAAGCCTAACTCTCACCCAAGCTTCAAATTTTGATTACGTTTGAAATTTATGGTGAGTCATAGATTCTAAGTTTGTTTTCGCTTGTCAATCGAACCAAGTATCCTGTATTGTGGTCGTCATTGCGGAGGTATAACATGTTTGTGTCCATTGCTGAGTTTAAAGCTGTCTAAACACTTAGAATTTTTATATTGATCGAAAGCCAAAGTCTTTTCGTTTCCACCGTTGCGGATCCCAAAACACTTAAGCGCCCGAAGCCCAAAGCGATCCACTTGTCGATGTACGTTTTCCTGTTTAGCCGCGGACCCGAAGCCCTTTCTCTTCCGTCGTTGCGGATGGAAAAGCCATTTGTCTTCCGATGTCCAAACCTGGCCGACTTCCGATTTAAAGTTATCTTGCCTGAAGGTCGCGTGTCTTAGTCTTTTCTCATCCGCCATTGCGGCTGGGAAAGTAATTGAGCTTCCAAAATGGAAAGCCATCTGACTTTCGATTCAAAGTTTTCTCGTCCTCCCGTCGCATGCTAGTAGCATTGAATCTTCTACCGTTGCGGTCGGGAAAGCCATTTGGCTTCCATTGTTGCTATCCTTGCGACTTCCGCCGTGATGCACCTGGCCATTTCCTGTGGAGTAGCCGTTTTAGTTTGTATAATCTGCTGCTTTGTTTTATAACGCAAATAATGCACATGGATTAATTGCAAGTGGACGTGAGGAACTGATGCACGAATATGTAGAGGAACAGTTTGGCCAGGATCGAAACGAAACCGACCGGATCGCTAAAAGGGCCGTCGATGCAGAAGACAAAATCAATAATGCTAACAGCGCACCTGACTGTCTATCCGTTACTAAAGGATTCATGAGTGCGTACAGACAACATAGAAGAATATGAAGTGTTGGAAGAACTGGAAGGTCAGACGTTTGGGGGGCAACCCAAATGATTGGTGATGTAGTTAAATATTGAAAAAGAAAGGACTTAAAGGGGCTTTTTCCCTGGAAAAAACTTGTAAATCATTTGCTTGTAAGAGGAACTACTTCGTTTTGCAATCAGAGACTGCAACTTTTGCCTCCTGGAGAAAGAGAAATGTGGAATGTATTCATGTGACTAAATGAATAATGTTGAAGGGGAACTATTTCGTTTTCAGCTGTATTTCATTAACTGTGAGAGTATTTAACTTCTTGAACCTATGTTCTTGTTTAATGTTCTTCAGTATCTTTTTGGGATGTTTTCCACTGTGAGTAATGAATGGTGTTCATAAAACAATTGGCTAACTGGTTGTTCAAAAATTTTCAAATTGTTCATGTGTCTTGAAAGAAGTGTCAGCTATCTATAACTCTTCAGTATTGCATGCACAAAATGTATTACTCACCAATGAATGATAATCCTGCTCCCTAGGGATATATTAGGTAGTTAGTTTATTCTTCTTGTTGTATGCGATTTGGATGCTTGTGAGCCTTAAGACAAGAGGTAAGAACCTGCGCATCACATTATGACTGTTCCTTGCATATTTATCACCCTGCATTGTTAATTAGGCACTTGCATTTCATAATTTAAGTCAATAATACAAAAAATCGGTGGACCGGGCCGTAACTGGTAAAGCCTTTGTTTTGTACTTGACCTATGGTAGCCGGACCATAAACTGGATGGATTCCCTACACCAAACAGTCAATGGGCTAGTTGGGAATGTTGATTGGGGAGAATCCCTTACTGTTGTTGCTTACGAATTTCTAGGCCTCAAAACCTCCCTGAGGAAATCATGTTGCATTCCACATCATCAGCATCATCCTACATACTCAAAAGAGTTGAAGACCTTATTTCTCTCAGGATCATAGAAAACGCAGGCTCAAAAGCCACTACATATTTGACCTTAGAAACAACTTGTGAAGGCATAATGCCTTGATGAATTTATTTGTTTATCTTGTTAAATATTTTGTTGAAATTTCTATTTTTTTTTCATTCTTCTTCCTTAAAGAAAAAAATTATGTAATATAATAGAGGTTATCCCTCTTTTCACCCCACTATCTCATGAATGCAACTTTTATGGCATGATAGGAATTTAAAGAATTTACTAGCAAGGATCTTAAACATTTCCTCACCTTGCCTTCTAAGGTTTGGGAAAACAATCTCATAAACACATCATCATGTTCTATATAAATATTATCAGTAAATTCTTGAAACATATCCATGTGTTCCTCAGCTGTTATAGTCTTTCTCCATCATATTTTTGGAAAAATATTTAAATAGCTCTCAATAAGGTCATGAAGGTTCGTAGTCATACTTAATGGGGCCATACCTAGCACCTCTATAGGTATTTACAGATCGAGGTGGATGTGGGCCTCCTCCTCTTCCATCCATTAGATGTTGTAGGATAATAATCCTAGTTTGAGGTATAATAAGAGTCCTTTGAGGCTGAATTTCACACTATTCAGGGCTATAAGTGCTTGCAGAGGGTGATAAAGAAGAAAATTGAGGCTCTAGTAAACCATTTAAAGGAGTTCTTAGAGTCTTTTGAGGATTCCTCTGATTATTTAAATCTTCTACTCCTTGATTTTGAAAAGCAAGAGATATTAAAGGAGAATTTATATGAGGAATACCTTTCTCATGAGAGCCTTAAGCATTATGAAGATTCCTCTGGAGATTTCCTGATTAAGAGAGGACCCATAATTGTTTTGACTGTATATTATCTTTGGTATGCCTACTACCAAAATACAGCTTGATCTAGTGGAGTATCCAGGTAAAAAATTTCAACCAAATTTGTCTTATCTACTTTCACCACGCATAAATCAGATCTTCACTTTATTGTTACCAAGTAAAATACTTATTATTCCTCCATCCTCGACAAAAACACCATTTTTCATGTTATTCCATAAATAATACTAGGATGAAGGATAATATGTGTTAGGGCATGATGAGGCTCGAACTTTAAAGATGTTAGAGCTAAACCTATGTAAAATGATATGAATTACTTGTTTTCTTGAATGTATCAATGACTTGAATTATGAACTCGATTTAAACATATAACATCATTTCAAAAGAATTTCATAGACTATTACAATGCTTTTAATATGAATGGATGTGACTTAGAAGATGGAAACAACTGAAAAAAATCAGAGCTTCCTGCAAGACAATTATGTGATATTTATTAGTACAAAAACATACTGAGATTTATTCAAAAGAATTCAAAAGTTTGTAACAAAATTGTAAACATCTCATGAACTTATATGAATTTTGGCAACATGACATACACATAGACAATAGTATATGAAAAATTCATACATAGTTGTTCACATGCACATATGGAAACTAGATTAGAGGTCAAAGAAAATTGAAATATCTATTACCAATCTCACATTCAACACTATCTGTATTGACAACAAATATAGGGCCAAAATTGTTGCTCAATGCTTTATTATCATCTCATGAAATATCTACATGGATTGGAAAAGATGTGGAAATATATGAAGAAGGCCATTTCATAAAGGAAAAAATCTCTTTTTAACTACTTTGTAATATTAATCTCACAAAAATCGATTAAATGCAGAAAGGGTTCAACGAATCAACAATCGCTAGAGGGTCTCTAGGCCTTATGTTATGAACTTGAATTACATTATATAGCCTCAAAATCGCAACACAATGTTGTTAGTCTAAACTACATTGTAACTTCCTTTTAGGATTGTCATTTTCACTTTTAACTTTACATATGTTTAACAACTATTTTCACCTTTCAACTTTTCTTCTTAGTTGTGCCCTTATTTTATCCTTTAGCTAGAGATATTTTTCCCCTCATGTAGAAATTTGGATACACACCTGGATGGCCTAGTGGTATCCCTGTTTGAACCATCATTTGGTGCATCATTTAAACATGGACCTGTCCACTTGGTGGCATAAAATCTAAAGGAGTCTGTTCTACAAACCGACCTGGAAATTGTGGGATCTATTGACCAATGGGTTTCCTCTACGGTGAGCTAGAAGTCTGTCTTGTGGACTATCCTTGAGGTGAAAAATTACTTTATGATTCATAACCATTGATTTCTAGTATTTATCTATGGGGATGTGATGTTCCTTTAAAGTCTCCAAGGATATTTCATCCTATGTGCTCTTGTTAGAAAACAACACCATAGAGAAATAACAGATATACAGTTAAATCATTAACAAGATGCAAAACACATTAAAACATTACAGAGAGACACAGATATAACTTGGTTCGCCCAAATGATGGGCTACGTCTACAAAGAAATTTTCAATCCTTTTATTACAGTCCAGAAAGGTGAAGGGATACAACCTACAGTAAAACCGTTGCACTTCCTCTTCACACCCTCACAGTCTCTCTTCCAATACAATACAATACCATACATAGTCATGTTACAATGATTTCTTTTATAGGGGAAATACCATGGGAAAATACTACGGTTAACCCAATACCATTCCCCCCCAAACCCCAAGGCAGGGGGAATGAGTGTATAGTACACCTAGGTTACAAACACAACTGAATAATATCTCTGGATCTGGAATATTAGGCTCCACAACCAACAATCTCCCACTTGGAGACTGATCACAGCAACTCCACCACTACTGCAATTTCTGGTCTTTTTTCTGGACCTTGGACTTGGAAACATTCTTATTTTCACCTTCATGCTTAAAGGCCAAAAAAAACTGAGTAGGAACTTAGTTTCTCTCTGGTTACTCCCTTTGTCAACATGTATGCAAGATTCTGGTTAGTATGTATTTTTTCCAGTTTTAATAGTTCTTCATCTAGAACAGATCTTATGAAGTAGTGCTTGAGTTGTATATGTTTAATCCTCAAATGAAAGGCTGAGTTATTTGCAAGATGAATGTCACTCTGGATGTCACTGTATAGCCTACTATTCTCCTTCTTCTTACCTAATTCTTCCATGAACCTCTACAACCAAATCATCTCCTTACTAGCCTCTGTAGCAGCAACATACTCTGCTTCCATTGTTGAAAGTGCAACAACCTGTTATAGCTTTGAAATATAACTTATTGCTATTCCACTTACAGTAAACACATACCCTGTGGTGCTCCTCCTGTTGTATTTATCACCAGCCATATTTGCATCAACATATCCCTGTAGAATAGTGTCTGAACCTCTAAAACATAATGCATGTGAAGTGGTACCTCTCAAATACTTGAGAATCCATTGTACTGCCTTCTGATGCTCTTTACCTGGATTATTCATATACCTGCTCACAACTTCCACTGCATGTGCAATATCTGGTCTTGTGCACACCATGTCATACATCAAGATTCCAACCGTTGATGAATAGGGAATCCTGTACATGTAATCTATTTCTTCCTGTGTCTCTGGACACATCTCCTTACTTAGTTTGAAATGACTGGCTAAAGGTGTACTAACTGGTTTTGCATTCTACATTCTAAATCTCTACAACACCTTTTCTATGTACTCACCTTGAGACAATGTCAATTTGTGATTTTTCCTGTCTCTTGTTATTCTCATACCAAGGATTTGCTTTGCAGCACCCAAATCCTTCATCGTAAATGAATTAGCTAGTTTTCTTTTGAGCACATTTATATCCTGCATGTTAGACCCTACAAAAAGCATGTCATTCACATACAATAACAAGATAATATATCTTCCATTATCTAGCCACTTGAAATAAACACAGTGGTCAGAATGACATCTATCATAACCTTGTTCTGTCATAAACTTATCAAATTTTAAATACCACTACCTTGGAGCCTGTTTCAGACCATACAAGCTCTTCTTCAACCTACAAACCAAATTCTTCTTACCTTTGACCTCATACCCTTGTGGCTGCTACATATAAATCTCTTCCTCCAAATCCCCATGGAGAAAGGATTTTTTTACATCTAACTGTTCAAGATGAAAATCTTCTACCGCCACTAGAGTTAAAATAGTTCTAATTGAATTCTTTTTAACAACAGGAGAAAATATTTCATCAAAGTCTATACCTTTCTTTTGTACAAAACCCTTTACAACAAGTCTAGCCTTGTACCGCTTCTTGCCTCCATCTTCTTCCTCCAACCTATAAACCAATTTATTCTACAATGCCCTTTTTTCTGCAGGCAACTTAACCAAATCCCAAGTCTGGTTTCTTACCAATGAGTCCATCTCCTCATCCATGCCTTGCTCCCACTTCTTTCTAGTTTCTACCTACATTGCTTCTTCATAACATTATGGTTCACCAAAATCAGCCATCAATAAATAATATAGTGAAGGAGAGAATCGTTCAGGGGGTCTACTTAAGTGGGTAGGCTTTCTTAAAGTTGTAGGAGCTTTAGGTACCTGCAGCTCTCTTGATTTTCTGGTGCCTTTGGAACTTCATTTTCTTTGATTTCATCAAGCACTGTGTACTCTGTGTTTTCCTTTTCTTCTTACTTTCCCTGCAGCTGATCTTTGTACATGACCTTTTCATTGAATACTACATCTCTACTCCTAATGATTTTGCAATTTTTAATATCCCATAAGCGATAACCAAAATCATCAACCCCGTATCCAATAAAGGTACATTTCTTGGATTTAGCCTCAAGCTTTGTTCTATCATCTTTATCAATATGGAAAAATGCTTCACAACCAAAAGTTCTCAGAAATGAGTATTTTACCTATTTACCTGTCCCTGGCTCCTCTGGAATGCCACCATCCAAAGAACTTGAAGGCCCTATGTTTATTACATAAATAGCAGTGTTTACAGCATCAGCCAAAAACTGTAAGGGAAACCCTGCATGCAATCTCATGCACCTTGCATGCTCCATGATCATTCTATTCATCCTTTCTCACACACCATTTTCTTGTGGTGTTCCAGGGACTGTCTTCTCTTTGTGAATCCCATTGTGTGAATAGTAACTGTCAAACTCCTTGCTACAGTACTCGCCTCCATTATCAAATCTGAGACATTTCAACCTTTTTCCTGTCTCATTCTCAGCCAAATCTTTCCACTTCTTTTAGTATCAAACACATCAGATTTTTGTCTAATGTAATAAACCCAAGTTTTCTAGTTGCATCATCAATAAAAGTAACATAATAACGAGAGCCACTAAGAGATTGTACCTTAGTTGATCCCCATACATCTGTATGGACAAGGTCTAACTTTTCACTCTTCTTTTTTTTCCCAACCCTGATAAATCTAACTCTCTTTTTTTTTCCATAAACACAGTTCTCACAGAATTCAAAACTTACCTGCTTCATATCTGGAAGCAGTTTCCTTGAGTGGAGAATCTGCATCCCCTTCTCACTCATGTGGCCAAGCCTATGATGCCACAGCGCCGCACCTGTTTCTATGGAAGCTACAGAGATAGAATAATCTGTATTACGAGGACATAAGTATAACGTACCTACCCTATCTCCTTTTGATATTCCCATTGATCCTTTAGTGATCTTCCACCACGTTTTTCCAAACGTAGACAAACAGGCGCTACCTCCCAACTTCTTGTTGAGATCAGATTTCTTTTCATAGAAGGAATGTGCCTTACATCCTTTAGCAGCCAGTCATTTCCATTATTTATCTTGATCTGTACCTTACCCTTTCCAACAATTTTACATGGTTCATCATCCCCCAATAGCACATGCCCAAAATCACCTTGAACATAATCATGAAAGAATTTCTTATGGGGTGTAGCATGACATGAATCCCCTGAATCTACTACCCAGTAATCACTAGTATTATCTAATGCAAGAATCAAAGCATCTTGTAACACATCACCTACTATGTTCGCTTCCTGAGTAGTCTCTTACTATCTGTCTCCTTTCTTCTTTGGAGCTTTCCAATCTTTCTTCAGATGTCCTTTCTTACCACAGTTCCAGCACTCTATTTTTCCGAATCTGGACTTGGATCTGCCCTTTTTATACTTGTCGTAATTTCCTAGGCTCCTTCCTCTCTCATTTTGTCTCCCTCTACTCTCCATGGTCAATGCATTTCCTGATGTCTCACCTGTGTTTTTTCTTCACATTTCCTCACTAAGAATAACACCAACAACATCATCAGGCTTAAGTGTTTGAACTAGGGACAGAGTTACTTACATCCATGACCAAGCTATTCCATCTTTCTGGCAATGAGCACAAGATTAGAAGAGCCCTAAACTCATCATAAAATTTCACTTTACAGAACTTAAATAACTGGTAAGTGTATTAAACTCATTTAAATGATCGGCAACAGATCCACCTTCTGACATCTTCATATTAAATAAACGCTTCATTAAAAATACCTTGTTGGAAGCCGACGGTTTTTCATAGAGCTTACTCAATACACTAATCACACCCTCTGTTGTTTTTTATTTCAAAATATTGAAGGCCACTGACAAAGCCAGGCACAGCCATATTGTTCCCAGTTCCTTTCTATCAAGAACCTCCCATTATTCATCCTTCATAGCCACCGGTTGTTTTGCTTTTCTGCCCAACGGCAGGTATAGATAGTCCTCCATTTTCATCTTCCATAACTGATAGTTTTGGCCATTAAATTTCTTGACCCTAAACTTTCCTTCTTTCACCATTTCTCCCACTCGAACCAGGAACCCTTCTTTCCTGCGAGTTTACCAACCAAATAGACCTTTTGGCTCGGATACCAATTGTAAGAAAACAGGATCGCAGAGCAATAATAGATATACAGTTAAATCATTAAAAATATGCAAAACACATTTAAACATTACAGAGAGACATAGATATAATATGGTTCACCCAAACGATGGGCTACGTCTACAAAGAAATCGCTAGTCCTTTTATTACAGTCCAGAAAGGTGAAGGGATACAACCTGCAGCAAAACCACTGCACTTCCTCTTCATGCCCTCATAGTCTCTCTTCCAATACAATACAATACCATACACAACCATGTTACAATTCTTTATTTTATAGGGGAAATACCATGGGAAAATACTACGGTTAACCTAATACCATTCCCCCCCGAACCCTAAGGCAGGGGGAATGAGTGTACAGTACACCTGGGTTACAACCATGACTGAATAATATCTCTGGATTTGGAAGATTAAGCTCCACAACCAACAGTTCTTTTCATATCATAAGTCCCCCAACTCTTTCAGGTAAGTCCTTAATCTAATCTAGATTAGAAATCTAGGGTTTAACCTATAAATAGCTTGATATCTAGTTATAACCACTTCTAATGCATCAGCTTGAGGTATTTCATTTATTGCATTCCATTTATTTTCTTGGTTAACTTAGTTTGATATTCTTCCTTGGGGAAAAATTCTCTATTTCCATCCCAAGGGTGTCGTAGTCCCAATTTTGTGACCCCACTAAACATGGTTTTGAAAGAAGCTATGTCAGCATCTAGTGACCTTATATTATTATAGCTTCTTTTCAATAGGGTTTTCTTCAATACCATATCCATGTCCACCTTAATTAGTTGTTTTATATTTGTAATATGTAACTCGTCCTGCTATCTTTTTTCTATTATTCAAATAGTCAATTATTTTCCCTCCGTGTCATGGCATTTTCCCTAGTTCGTTTTCAACTCTTTTTGCTTCCTCTTTGGTTGATTTATATGTTTCCAACTCATCTTATATGACCTAAAAATAATCCCACTTACTTGTGAATAGATGGGATATATTAACCTACATATCTTGAATTGTACTTCTAAGCAATTTCTCTCCTTCATTGTCCAACTAGCTTCTTAGTAGTATTATGCTCTTCCATGGGCTTCTAAATTTGTGTGACCTCCTCCCATCTTTATTTGTTAGCAATCCTATCCCATATGGCTTAGGGGCATAATAATATGGATGATTCTTGTTTGCTACCCTCTTATTAGATATGACCTTGTGAGGGTCATAGGCTCCTCTTTCATCCTTCTCAAGGTTCAATTGGCTTAGGAATCCTTTTATGGATTGTAGTGTGTTCAATTCTCTTACCTAGTCTTGTTTGTTCAAGTTCTTTCAAATCATCCATCTTAGCTATGTACGTTGTGTTGGTTTATGGGGTTCCTGAATTCCCTCCTTCCAATGGATTCCATTCCATCAACTTCATATCATCTATTCTGGAATCGAGATCTAGAGTCAGTTGAGTACCTTGATACTTCCATTCATCAGTGGTAGGTCCTCTTGACATTGATTGTTGGGAATACATTAGGGTACCATGATCGATGGATTATTCAAGTGTTTGAAACCAACACCCTATTCACACTTGAATGTACTCGGTACCTTGACACCCATTTTCATCATCGTTGGGTTGTCTCGCATCTATTAACTATATGTCTTAATGACCAGTAATCAGACGATAATTCATCATGTTTGACTCCAACAACCTTATTCACATGATGGGACCTGTACCATCAGTGGTTTGCATTGAATACCTCAAACTATGGTGGAATTCTCATATATGTTACTATCTTGATTGTGGTAGTGCCAATGGGACCTCAGTTCCCATACTTGAGTAGTGTGTACTATACTATGTTCCAAGCGTATTCATTCAGTATGGAGACCAGAATCCATTGTGCATTGTACATGGTTGTGACCACTTATGACATATGTCCATTATGTCTATTCATGACCATTGTATCGATATGTATCTGGGACTATTTTATATACTTCAAATCTATAGTCATGTATTCATAGTCAATATTGTAATATGTTGATAAGTGGCTAGTTCTTCTGGTTGGGTCTTCACTACTCCACTTCTATATTGATAATGTATTTTTACCATCATGAGCTTCCCTCTAACCTCACACATTAGGGGGAATCTATTATAGCATGATTTTACACACCTTATGCATCATGCCTTGATGGCATACCCTTATCCCCATGCAGACTCACTATATCCACCTTTTTCAACATATTCTTGATGCTTCATTTAAACCCTAAAAAACTTAATTTTGATGATACATGCAGGTGAACAGTTATGCAGCTCGCATATATGAATATTGCTCCATTATGACCCATGTACATCGGGTTTTGTGCTTAAAAATAAAATAATTTTGAGTTTTCCAATCCAAGTCATAGTGGTTATGATCCATGACCTTCCATATGTTCTAAAATTCTTTGATTTGACCCTTCATTTCCCATTTGAGGGATATATATTGATCTATTATGAAGCATTAGAGGGGGAGAAACATTGAGAGTAAGGAAACTATAGCAAAAAAAATTTCCCCATCATCATTGCCTTGATTCTGCATCCCTTTATCCTTGTTGATTGGACCATTTATGTTCATCTCCCAAGCTCTCCATTATCCTTGTGAGCTTTCCTTTGCATGGAGGATTGAAGTGGTGGTGGCCCAAGTGGAGGGACTTGGTTTCTCAGTTCCAGCGAGTTTCCCACAGAGGTTGTCACTATGTACTTCTATTTTTTGAATTAATAGAAATATTGTTTTCTCATCCAAAATCATGTGACAATGTTTATATTTATTTCCATGGGTATATTTTCTTTATACATCTTAAATGGATTATGTTAGAGTAGATGCTAAAAATTTTCATATATATTGTATCCTTGGATACATTTGTTATTGAGGACAAGTTGTAGGTTGCAAGCATTGGATCGAAAGCTCAACGATGGTATTCTTCGAACATCTGGTTGAGGTACAAGTCATATCCTTTGTTGTTAGCATTTTACATTAATATGGAATACCTGATATTAGAGTTGACTTCTGGTGTCACTCTATCTATTGTGGTCTACCCCAACCCATAGGAATATTTTCTCCATAACAATAGTGGCATGGATGTATTGCATTCTCCAGTGATATATTTCATTCTCTAGCTACATATTAGCATATTTGAGTGCCTCCTTAAGTGACTATGTGCGTCATATCTTTTCCATATTATTTCCCCTTGGTTCAATAGTCACCATGTTATAATGACCTCTTTTATATTCCCATTTATTTACTAGGTTTGGGTAGTGTTTTTTTCACATGTTCTAGACTATGATAGTAGTTGTACAGCCTATGTGGCTTAGTATAGAATCTTTCCAAGTACCTTGGCTCACCACAATTGAAACAAATAATTTATTTTCCATTTCCACCATAGCCTCTTCCTTAGCCTCAGAACCCACTATACACTTCTTCTTGATGTCCTCCCAGGTCAAGTTCCTTATTCTCTTCAGTTCCTTGAACCTAGTAGGAATTTACTGTATTAACCTTCATCAATTGTAGAGTGTGACTGTTATTGACATAATGTCCAACTGGCTTGTAGAAGTCATAGAATGGTGCATCTACAAAGTTTTAATACTTCTGAATCATTGGGAAATTGGGTGATGAGTTTCCCAATATGCAACAAATCTCACACAACCCAGAATTAGGTGCTACAAGTAAAGGACTAGGTGCTCTAGAACCCAAATAATTATTCACTGTCAGGAACTCATTCTTATGATGGCCTTTTATTTTGCAAAATCTACATGACAGACATTCTGTAACTATCTTATGAGTAGATAGTTGTTGCACTTACATAGCCAGATCAAGGAGTTGTGTTTGAACATATGTCATTCCTGGTGATGCTTCACCTCCTTGAGTCACTTCCAATTTGATTGCAATCTCAAGGGAATCTGCATGTTTCCCAGCCTTCTATTGCATCAACATGACTCTGATATGTGACAACTGACCCATAATGAACCATTCTCGAGAGGTCCATCAAAATATTGAACTGTTGGTCCTAGTCCCGGGTGGATTCTCCGACTCGTTTCTTAATCTCCTTGATCTCAGTAACGCACTAAGGTTCACACTTTGGCTTTTGAAATTCCTTCAGAAGGTATATTTTGATTGTGACCAATGATTGGTCCTAACCTGTGTGTTAGTGTTAACCTTGACTTGAGATCGAGTCAAAGGTGGATAGGTCTAGCACATGGTTTGGGCACATGGTTTGTTGTAGGCCATGGTATTGTCCCATAGTATTGCATGTGTTAACCTTGACTCGGGATTGAGTCAAAGGTGGTTAGGTCTAGCACATGGTTTGGGCACATGGTTTTGTTGTATCCCATGGTATTGTCCCATGGTTTTGCATGTGATTAATCCTTTATAAGGCTTGAGGAGGCTCCATTGTAAATCGCATTGTATGGTACTGAGTACTGTATTGTACTAGATGTGGGCATTGTATTGTGATGGAAGAGAGACTGTGAGAGCGTGAAGAGGAAGTGCAGCGGTTTTGCTGCAAGGCGTATCCCTTCATCTTTCTGGACCGAAATAAAAGGACTGGCAAATTTGTTTGTGGACATAGCCCATCGTTTGGGTGAAACACGTTATATTTGTGTCTCTCTGTAATGTTTAATGTGTTTTTGCATCTTGTTTATTGATTTAACTATATAATTGTTATTGCTCTGCGGTCCTATTTTTCTAACAATTGGTATCAGAGCCAAAAGGTCTATTTGGTTTGTAAACTCGCAAGAAAGAAGGGTTCCTGGTTCAAGTGGGAGCAATGGCGGAAGAAGGAAATTTTAGGGTCGATAAATTTAATGGCCAAAACTATCAGTTATGGAAGATGCAAATGGAGGACTATTTGTACCAGAAAGATCTGTACCTGCCGTTGGGCGGAAAAGAAAAACAGGAAGCGGCTATGAAGGATGAAGAATGAGAGGTTCTTAACAGAAAGGCACTAGGAACAATAGGGCTATGCCTGGCTTCGTCAGTGGCCTTCAATATTTCGAAAGAAATAACAACAGAGGGTGTGATGAGTGCATTGAGTAAGCTCTATGAAAAACCCTCGGCTTCTAACAATGTATTTTTAATGAAGCGTTTATTTAATATGAAGATGTCGAAAGTGGATCTATTGCTGACCATTTAAATGAGTTTAATACACTTACCAGTCAGTTAAGTTCTGTAAAAGTGAACTTTGATAATGAGGTTAGGGCTCTTATAATCTTGTGCTCATTGCCAGAAAGCTGGAATAGCTTGGGCATGGCTGTAAGTAACTCTGTCCCTAGTTCAAACACTCTTAAGTTTGATGATGTTATTAGTGTTATTCTTAGCGAGGAAATGCGAAGGAAAAGCACAGGTGAGACATCAGGTAATGCATTGACCATGGAGAGCAGAGGGAGACAAAACGAGAGAGGAAGGAGCCCAGGAAATTGTGGCAAGTCTAAAAAGGGAAGATCCAAGTCCAGATTCAAAAAAATAGAATGCTGGAATTGCGGTAAGAAAGGACATCTAAAGAAAGACTGCAGAGCACTAAAGAAGAAAGGTGAGAGGCAGCAAGATACTACCCAGGAAGCAAATGTAGCAGGTGATGTGTTACAAGATGCTTTGGTTCTTGCATTAGATAATACTAGTGATTACTGGGTAGTAGATTCAGGGGCTTCATGTCATGCTACACCCCATAGGAAATTCTTTTATGATTATGTTCAAGGTGATTTTGGGCATGTGTTATTGGGGGATGATGAACCATGTAAAATTGTTGGAAAGGGTAAGGTACGGATTAAGCTAAATAATGGAAATGACTGGTTGCTAAAGGATGTAAGGCACATTCCTGCTATGAAAAGAAATCTGATCTCAACAGGGCAATTGGGAGATGGAGGTTGTTTGTCTACATTTGGAGAAATGTGGTGGAAGGTTACTAAAGGATCAATGGTAATTGAAAAAGGAAATAGGATAGGTACGTTATATTTATGTCCTCATAACACTGATTATTCTATTTCTGTAGCTTCCACAGAAACAGGTGCAGCATTGTGGCATCATAGGCTTGGCCACATGAGTGACAAGGGGATGCATATTCTCCACTCAAGGAAACTGCTTCCAGATCTGAAGCAGGTAAGTTTGGAATTTTGTGAGAACTGTGTTTATGGAAAACGGAAGAGAGTTAGATTTCTCAGGGTTGGGAAACAAAAGAAGAGTGAAAAGTTAGAGTTTGTCCATACAGATGTATGGGGACCAGCTCAGGTACAATCTCTTGGTGGCTCTCGTTATTATGTTACTTTTATTTATGATGCAACTAGAAAAACTTGGGTTTATTGCATTAGACAGAAATCTGATGTGTTTGATACTAAAAGAAGTGGAAAGCTTTGGCTGAGAATGAGACAAAAAAAAGGTTGAAATGTCTCAGATCTGATAATGGAGGAGAGTACTACAGCAAGGATTTTGACAGTTTCTGTTCACACAATGGGATTCACAGAGAGAAGACAGTCCCTGGAACACTCCAAGAAAATGGCGTGTCAGAAAGGATGAACAGAAAAATCATGGAGCATGCAAGGTGTATGAGATTGCATGCAAGGTTTCCCTTACAGTTTTGGGCTGATGTTGTAAACACTGCTATTTATTTAATAAACAGAGGGCCTTCAAGCGCTTTGGATGGTGGAATTCTAGAGGAGGCATGGACAGGTAAATCGGTAAAATGCTCATTTCTGAGAACTTTTGGTTGTGAAGCATTTGTCCATATTGATAAAGATGATAGAACAAAGCTTGAGGCTAAATCCAAGAAATGTACCTTTATTGGATACGGGGTTGATGATTTTGGTTATCGCTTATGGGATCTTAAAAATCGCGAAATCATTAGGAGTAGAGATGTAGTATTCAATGAAAAGGTCATGTACAAAGATCAGTTGCAGGGAAAGAAAGAAGAAAAGGAAAACACAGAGTACACAGTGCTTGATGAAATCAAAGAAAATGAAGTTCCAAAAGCACCAGAAAATCAAGAGTAGTAGTAGGTACCTGAAACTCCTGCAACTGTAAGAAGGTCTACTAGGTTAAGTAGACCCCCTGAACGATTCTCTCCTTCACTATATTATTTATTGATGACTGATTCTGGTGAGCCAGAATGTTTTGAAGAAGCAATGCAGGTAGAAACTAGAAAGAAGTGGGAGCAAGGCATGGATGAGGAGATGGACTCATTGGTAAGAAACCATAATTGGGATCTGGTTAAGTTGCCTGCAGGAAAAAGGGTATTGCAGAATAAATGGGTTTACAAGTTGAAGGAGGAAGATGGAGGAAAGAAGCGGTACAAGGCTAGACTTGTTGTAAAGGTGTTTGCACAAAAGAAAGGTATAGACTTTGATGAAATATTTTCTCCTGTTGTTAAAATGACTTCAATTAGAACTATTTTAAGTCTAGTGGCGGTAGTGTTAGTTTTTCAACATTTAAGCTAGCATTATGATAATATCTTTTCACTGAGAGAATAACAAGCACATCAATCACATAAGCACATCACAAGAGACAAGAGACACAAAGATTTTAAGAGGGGAAACCATAAATGGAGAAAACCCCTCAACTTCCTCCAAGATAGTATCACCACAAGATGTGAACCCAAAACAATAAGATGACCTCCCAACACAACATCAGCCTTCTGTCTTCTGTCAAGCCCAAGAATTTCCTTCTCCAAAAATGCGCCACACTTGAGAGAGCAAGTGATGTAATTCACAAGTGATAAATAGAGAGACTCTCACTCTCTATTTATATTCTTCCGTTGACTTGAAGTGCACTCAACCATGTAGGCTTAACTTATAATTAATTACTCGAGCCTACACCTTAATTAGTGTATAATAACCCAAGTTCCTCGAAACTGTGGGGACTTACCTAATGACTTGACAAGACTTGTTTACATTAATAATCCTCCCGATCGGAACATCGGGGTAAGACAATATGACTCAAATACATAATAGAAAAATTCCGGAATAAACATCGGGTTACAATATATAAAATACATATAAGAATACATTCTGAAGTTACATATACATCAACACTCCCTCTTAACTAGGAAGGTATTATTTCGACACAATTTTCAGCACTGATCTTCTTCTCTGTATCACTGGATCATGTTCGTCTTCAAGTCATCTTCATCTTCAAGTCATCTGGATCTGGATCATCTCTCGATATGGATCATCATACAAAGGCATCAATGGATCTAGATCATCACTCGATCTGGATCAACATCACTGGACTGGATCTGGATCATCACTCGATCTGGATCATCACTACTGGATCTAGATCATCTCTCTAGACTGGATCTGGATCATCACTCAATCTGGATCTCCACTACTGGATCTAGATCATCACTCGATCTGGATCTCTCAGAGTCATCATAACTGGATCTGCATCATAGCTCGATCTGGATCTCCACTGGGCACCATCATGTGTGTACTATCTTGTCATAGGAAGTTCTACAGAGCCAACCCTTTTTCATGCTGGTTGTAGGCCTACTCTCCTGTAGGTCTTTACCCAGCACTTACATCTGACCTGCTCGTCAGAAAGGCACGCCTAGCACTCACATCTGATCATGTAGTAAACTACAATCACATCAGAAAGGCCCAGCACTCACATTCACCAGCATGATAGGACACATCAACTATCATCTATGAAATGGCTCTGCACTTATATCTGACCTACTCGTCAGAAAGGCACAATCCCATCCAGGGGAACACATCCCCACACTGATGGGATACTCCTATCCAGATAGGAACACATCCTATCACTGTCATAAGAGATTTCTGCACTTACATCCGACCTCCTCGTCAGAAAGGCACAATCCCATCCAAGGGAACACATCCCCACACTGATGGAAGACTCCTATCCATACAGGAACACATCCTATCACCGTGATAAGAGATTTATGCACTTACATCTGACCTCCTCGTCAGAATGGCACAATCCCACCCAATGATGGAAGAATCTCAAATCCAATGAGGAGAGATTTCTGCACTTACATCTGCCATGGAAGGAACTAAATCCTTTAGCCATGAACAGAATGGCTCTGCCCTTACATCTGACCTGCTCATCAGAATGGAACAATCCCATCCAATGATGGAAGACTCTCAACTCCAATGAGGAGAGATTTCTGCACTTACATCTGCCATGGGAGGAACTAAATCCTTTAGCCATGAACAGAATGGCACAGCCGTTACATCTGACCTACTCATCAGAATGGCTCAATCTTAGCACTCATATCTGACATGGAGGGAACTGAATCCTCTCACCATGACAAAATGGCTCAGCCCTTACATCTGACCTGCTCGTCAGAATGGCTTTGGATCTCTAGCACTCATATCTGACATGGAAGGAACTGAATCCTTTCACCATGACAGAATGGCTCAACCCTTATATCTGACCTCCTCGTCAGAATGGCTTTGGGACACATCATTGTCTCTGGGAGGAAGCCTTGATCTAGATAACACCAAGTCTCTCTCTGAAGTACTCGAACTTCAGCCTCGCTAATGGCTTCGTCAATACATCAGCTATCTGTTCCTCTGTCGCAACATACAGGAGCTTCACAGCTCCTCTCTACACCATATCCCTGATATAGTGATATTTGATCTCAATATGCTTCGACCTGTCATGGAACACTGGATTCTCTGACAACTTCACGCAACTCTAGTTGTCACAATGTATACAGGTAGCATCCAACTGGAGATCAAATATATCAGACAGTAACTTCCGCAGCCATACTGCCTCACAACTAGCTGAACAAGCTGCGACATACTCTACTTCAGATGTACTCAGTGCCACACAGGATTGCTTCCTACTAAACCAAGAGATCACACCTGATCCCATACTGAAGCAACATCCTGAAGTACTTTTCCTGTCGATGGCACTGCCTGCCCAATCTGAATCAACATAACCCTCCAGGTTAATCTTCAGATTCGCATCGTACTTGAGCCCATAATAAATAGTACCCCTACATGCTTTGCAACCATCAGGTGAACATGTCTCAATGTGTTCATAGCAAAGCAAATATTTGGTCTCAGGTACATCAAGGACCCAATCATCTAATGATACATCGTAGTATCAACTGTCTCTGAAGAATCATCACTCAATAGCTTCATGTTCGATGCCATAGATGTGGTCATGCAGTCCATCATCCTGAACCTCTTCAGGATCTATACTGCATACTTCCCTCGTCCAAGGAAGATTCCATCTGTACTCTGCCACACCTCCATACCTAGAACAATAGTGCATCGACACATAACAGGAGCATCACTGGTCTTCCGCCTTCAACCTTGAGGCAAAGGTTGGAATCCGCTTTACTCTCAGTAAAGCCTAGAGTCATCAGTAGTCTATCTATCCTATCGTACCATGTCGAACCTCAGGATATTCTGCAATCACTCCCTTTGAAGCAGAACATCATACTCCCTCTGTCTTCCGTACTCAATGCACTGAAACATTCTGTACTGGAGTGACAAGTAGTAGCCATCTAGGATCACTGGATACTAAGATCCTCTATCTTGAACTTCTTCAAAAAAATCATCTTGCACCCATCTGTGAGCTCGTCATCCTCTATCAACCTTGTAGAAAAGGTTAAGATATTCATCAAGCTCATCATGTATGTGTTATCCCATGGGTGTCTTCTAAACTCGTACAAGGCCTTCTTTCATTTGCACACATGATTATGCATGTCATGTGACTTCACTTCTATTAGCTGTAAATGTTTCTTCATAGACTATGCCTTCTCTTCGTGAGAAGCCTCATGCTACGAATATTTCTTTGTATCCCACGATGTTTCCATCTACTGCATGATGGAACTATGAACTTCTCTTCAGGTCTTGATACTACGCCCTGACATCATTCTTCTTGAACTAGTCTTCCATTTCTTCTTAGTTACTTCTTCTTGTCTAGAAGTTTCTGCATCAATGATGTCACTGCATTTATCATATTATTCTTTGTCTTTGAACTGTCGTCACTTGTTCTTTGGAACAAGTCTTCATTCTTCTTTGCTTGTAGGCGATTATGTATGCGATCTTTCCTACAAGTCAAATGCAATTGTATGGTTAGAAACATTTCATAAGGAATATTTATACTGGCAAACACTTATGCATAAATATATGATCATGCAACTACTTTAGCCAATACAACATTCATCCATATCTCATTGAAACTTTCTAGATGCCTTCCATCTCTACCAGGACAACATTGAGATTGTGCACTAATCCAATATGTCAGCAAAGAGGTTTCATTCTAGATAAGTAGCAATGGAGAATTTGTATAGCACCATGAGCTACTTACCCATCACATGCATATTAGTAGTATGCTGTCATTAATGCAAACATCCTATCATGCATAATACAATAACTGAATATAAACAAATGCATAACCAAATAATATAATGAAATGACAATTGAATACTTATCTTTATTTGTTTCGAGGGTAGACTCCTTCTTGAGCCTTCAGCTTCATCGTCTTCTTCATTCATGATAGCATCGTTTCATATCCAAATGCTGAGGTGGATAAGAAGTTCTTCAAGAGTTGAGATATTCATATTCCTCATTGCTTGAGGGATCTTCTTTGGATGATGAGAGCTTGATCTTCAGTTTCTTCCATCTCCCCTTCTCTTCTTATGAATCGAGCTTCTTCTTCTTCTTGAAGTCTGTTGAAATGTAATCACTTCCTTCTGGAAAACATTCCTTGAATAAATGAATTCCACGATCCTGGGAGGCTATTCAAGGTGGCCATCACTACTTCTGCATTCTTCACTGCTTCAAGTTGTTCTTGATTTGAGAGACTCTTATGACTGCATGGTCTCTGCATTTTGGATCTTCACATTCTTCAACTAGTTTCTTTAGGTCATATTCTGATTTTGTTCTTTCCTTCAAATAGCTTGAAATTCAGAAAGACCTTCAACAGCTTTGCTTGCACTAGGTAGTGCTCTGTAATGCACATGTGCAAGCCTTCTATGCCAAAGCTCATTTGTCTCTACTATGTCATGGATCAAGGCTTGTTCTTGGATGGCCCTTCAATTTGTACAAGCCTCCTTCTTGTTCTCCAATCACTACCGTACCATCGATAGTGTTTTCTTTTGGCCACATGATGACTTGACCATCTATGAATGCAACCCGCATTCCTTTTGTCTCAATGGAGAGAAGGTTATTCTTGAGTCCTGGAACAAACAATACTTCTTTCATTGTTAGAGACTTACCAGAGTCTAGCTTGTATGAAGATTCCCCACTACCTTTTATTGGATATTGGTAGTCATCTCCTAGTTTCACCTTGTGAGGTGATTCATGTTCTGAGAGTCTTACAAAGGATTCCTTGAATCCTATCATATGTTTGGAAGCCCCACTGTCTATAAGCCAATCATCACTTCCATGAATAATGTTACCTATGAGAGATGATATCAGAACATATTCATCCTTGCTTGAAGAATCTTCACTTTCATATTTGGATCTCTTTCTGGATGGTTCATCATCCTCTGCAGCATGAGCATGATGTCTTCTTTGGCCTCATCTCCCTCTGAAACTGGAACCTCCATACTCATGTAGGTGTCCAATCCATTTTCTTCAGAGAGATCATATACTTCCAGGTTTGGAAGTTGTCAACTTCCGCAAGCTTTTAACTAAGCTGATGTGATATATCATATTGAAATGAGAACCTCAAATGGAAATAGCAAAGGATTAGATCTTACCGATTTGAGGTGTCCGTCCTTGTCCCGGAGTTCATTGATCTAGGGTTTGTCACAGAAAACTTAATTTTCAAAACTTGGAATCTTTCAGATCTGATTGGACAAACAGATAGATCTCTTCAAATGGATCTGTCCAATGTACTCCTTTTCTAAAAACAGTGGAGGGAAACTCCCGGAATAGGAAGCCCTAATTTTCTGAATTCTTCTGCAGAAATGCCTATTACTGTTTCTATGATATCTCTGAAATTACTGATCCTATGTCTGAAATTTCTCACTGAGGTAACCTCACATGTCCCTGATCCAACACCATAGGTTTCATTAGAATTGGTTTCACCATTTGGGATTTATGAGCCTTTTCCCAAGGTAACCTGTTACTGGACTGTTCAAAACAATGAAGTTGTACGGCATGCCACGTGTCACTGGTTCATCTTCTGAGTCTGAAATTCAGACCACAGAAAGTAAATTCCGTGCCCTTTTTGGAAAATCTTCAGTAATTCCATTTGGACCTCTGTAGCCCAAGATATTGCAGATCTCCCCAAGTGTCCTATTTATGGATGATTTCTGGAAGAGGATGGAACCCTAACTTGGAGAGATCATAGCTCCCAGAATATAGCGAATCAGAGGTTGTCATTTGGACACAATGTTCACCAGGAATTTATCTTCGGTCCCTACAATTTTCAGCTTCTGCAACTTTGCCAATATCGGAATATAGCGACTTTACCAAAACTTAGCATTTTTAGTATTTAGGGTTTCTCCTAGCTCAGGGTCAAACTAGGGTTTGACTTTCCCGGAGTTTCACCCAACCAAATTTATTGATCCAGGTCTCTAAATTTCGGTTTTGATGAGGAGAACAATCCTATTCTGTTCTCACCCAAAAATTCCTCTTCTATAGAAAGCCCTAATTTCCACATCGAAACTGAAAATGCTTGAAATTGAATTTCGCATCGACAGAAAGATGCACCCTTTAATGGAGAGTCATCTTAGCATACTTTTGCTGAAAATCTGTGGAGGAAGATCCACAAAATAGGAAGCCCTAGTTCCTCTAGCTGTACAATGTCTTCTTCTCAGGTTAGCTCTGATACCATGTTAGTTTTTCAACATTTAAGCTAGCATTATGATAAGATATTTTCACTGAGAGAATAACAAGCACATCAATCACATAAGCACATCACAAGAGACAAGAGACACAAAGATTTTAGGAGGGAAACCATAAATGGAGAAAACCCCTCAACTTCCTCTAAGATAGTATCACCACAAGATGTGAACCCAAAATAGTAAGATGACCTCCCAACACAACATCAGCCTTCTGTCTTCTGTCAAGCCCAAGAATTTCTTTCTCCAAAAGTGCGCCACACTTGAGAGAGCAAGTGATGTAATTCACAAGTGATAAATAGAGAGACTCTCACTCTCTATTTATATTCTTCCGTTGACTTGAAGTGCCCTCAACCATGTAGGCTTAACTTATAATTAATTACTCGAGCCTACACCTTAATTAGTGTATAATAACCCAAGTGCCCTGAAACTGTGGGGACTTACCTAATGACTTGACAAGACTTGTTTACATTAATAATCCTCCCGATCAGAACATCGGGGTAAGACAATATGACTCAAATACATAATAGAAACATCCCGGAATAAACATCGGGTTACAATATATAAAATACATATAAGAATACATTCCGAAGTTACATATACATCAACAGGTAGAAGATTTGCATCTTGAACAATTAGATGTAAAAACGGCCTTTCTCCATGGGGATTTGGAGGAAGAGATTTATATGCAGCAGCCACAAGGGTATGAGGTCAAAGGGAAGGAGAATTTGGTTTGCAGGTTGAATAAGAGCTTGTATGGCCTGAAGCAAGCTCCAAGGTAGTGGTATTTAAAATTTGATAAGTTTATGACAGAACAAGGTTATGATAAATGTCATTCTGACCACTGTGTTTATTTCAGAAGGCTAGATAACGAAAGATATATTATCTTGTTATTGTATGTGGATGACATGCTTGTTGCAGGGTCTAACATACAGGATATAAATGTGCTCAAAATAAAACTAGCTAAATCATTTGTGATGAAGGATTTGGGTGCTGCAAAGCAAATCCTTGGTATGAGAATAACAAGAGACAAGAAAAATCACAAATTGACATTGTCTCAAGGTGAGTACATAGAAAAGGTGTTGCAGAGGTTTAGAATGCAAAATGCAAAACCAGTCAGCACACCTTTGGAAATCCATTTCAAACTAAGCAAGCATATGTGTCCAGAGACACAGGAAGAGATAGATTACATGTCCAAGATTCCCTGTTCATCAGCAGTTGGGAGCTTGATGTATTCCATGGTGTGCACAAGACCAGATATTGCACATGCAGTGGGGGTTGTGAGTAGGTATATGAATAATCCAAGTAAAGAGCATTGGAAAGAAGTACAGTGGATTTTCAGGTATTTGAGAGGTCCCACTTCTCATGCATTATGTTTTGGAGGTTCAGACACTGTTCTACAGGGATATGTTGATGCAGATATGGCTGGTGATAAAGACAGCAGGAGGAGCACCACATGGTATGTGTTCACTGTAGGTGGAACAACAGTAACTTGGATTTCAAAACTGCAACAGGTTGTTGCACTTTCAACAATGGAAGCAGAGTATGTTGCTGCTACAGAGGCTAGTAAGGAGATGATTTGGTTGCAAAGGTTCATGGAAGAATTGGGTAAGAAACAGGAGAATAGTAGGCTGTACAGTGACAGCCAGAGTGCCGTTCATCTTGCAAATAACTCATTATTTCATTCAAGGACTAAACATATAGAACTCAAGTACCACTTCATAAGATCTTTTCTAGATGAAGAACTGTTAAAACTGGAAAAGATTTACACTAGCCAGAATCCTGCAGACATGTTGACAAAGGGAGTAACCAGAGAGAAACTGAGTTCCTACTCGGTTTCTGTTGGCCTTAAATCATGAAGGTGAAAAGAAGAAATTTGCCAAGTCCAAGGTCCAGCAAGTGCAGCAGCGGTAGAGTTGCTATGATTAGTCACCATGAAGGCACATAAAAATAAAAATAAAAAATGTAATGGAGCGGTTTGCATGTAAATGGGCATATGGCTGTAAGACCTAGTAAGGCATGCATACCCCTGGTAACTCACCGGTAAAGTCGAGAGATAGACCTAGGTGATAAGGGGGTGTATGTAAGATTCCTCGGTAAATATTTGAGGGGAGTTGGTGATTAATCCAAGTCAATTTTAAAGGGGGGATTGTTAGTGTTAACCTTAACTTGAGATCGAGTCAAAGGTGGATAGGTCTAGCACATGGTTTGGGCACATGGTTTGTTGTAGACCATGGTATTTTCCCATAGTATTGCATGTGTTAACCTTGACTCGGGATTGAGTCAAAGGTGGTTAGGTCTAGCACATGGTTTGGGCACATGGTTTTGTTGTAGCCCATGGTATTGTCCCATGTTTTTGCATGTGATTAAGCCTTTATAAGGATTGAGGAGGCTCCATTGTAAATAGCATTGTATGGTACTAAGTACTGTATTGTACTGGATGTGGGAATTGTATTGTGCTGGAAGAGAGACTGTGAGAGCGTGAAGAGGAAGTGCAGCGGTTTTGCTGCAAGGCGTATCCCTTCATCTTTCTGGACTGAAATAAAAGGATTGGCAAATTTGTTTATGGACGTAGCCCATCATTTGGGTGAACCATGTTATATCTGTGTCTCTCTGTAATGTTTAATGTGTTTTTGCATCTTGTTTATTGATTTAACTGTATAATTGTTATTGCTCTGTGGTCTTGTTTTTCTAACACTGTGGTGATAGTAGTATTATACTTCATGTACCAAGGCAATGCTCTATCTCTGAACATAGTCTCTAGCTAGATGATCTTGGCAGCCTCGTTTGTGATATTTTTCACATCCCATATCTTCTCACAAGTGAACCAATGTTGTTATGCATCATCCTTTCCTGTCCCATGAAAGGAATGTAATATCAAGGTGGAGTGTTATGTCATCGCCATACTTCCAAGTGTAGTCACACTTCTTATATTTGAAACTGGTGTATTATTACTACCTCTTGGACTCTAGATAATTGGAGTACTCCGTTGGGTAGAACTAGATTCTATTCCTCTAATGTTCACTTCAGGATTTGATTCTTGTACAAATTCAAATATTAACTAGTCTTGTTTATTAGACAAAGGACACGAGGGAGTAGGGATGGAGGGGGGTCATACCTTGGCATCCATGTTCTCTCAATGTCATGTTCAGGATAGCTTAGGTCTGGATACACATTCTCCTTTAATATTATGAAAGTACCTCCATTATCCTTTATTTTGTCTTCTTGCATAGCTTCTTAATTATTTATTTTGTTTAACCTTAGGGGGATGATATCGCTATTCTCATTAGAGCTCTCACTTTCTTCCATGCCATGCCTCTTGGGAGTTCTCTCATCCTATGAGCACTCTTCTTGCCTAAACTCTATTCACCCTTCTACAACAGAGGAATCTTCTACCTAATCTTAGTGTGTAGTCCCATATCTAGCATTCATTTTTCCTCTCTGATTTTCTTTATCTTCTCCTGTCAACTGATTGTCTTGTTTCTTTCTTCTTGTTTATTTCCTTATTTTAATCCTTCTGGATTGTATTTTGTCCCTTTCAAGTCCTTGTTCTTATGGATCCATGACTATTCTAAGTTATTCTCCATCTTCTTCATACCCCACCCATACAGCACAGGGTTTATGTTGCCATACTATCGGGTTTCATTGTAATTATCCCCTTCTCAACAAACAATATCTTCAACCGCAATGGAATTTACTCCAAGGACCTCTTTCTTGGTCTTGCTTCAAACTTTTTCTTGTGCATCTATAAGATTCAATGGATCCTATATCAAATTCTATTATATATCCTTCTTTTATGCACAAGAACTAGAAATCAACCACTCTATACCAAGTATTATCAATATTTTGGATCTCTTCTATATTCTCTTTAGTCCATATATATGACTAGAACACACATACTCTAAGTGGTATTTATCTTAAACTTCCTATTAACCCATTCTCAAATCAAAATAGAAAGCTCGCAAAAGAAAATTTCATGCAGATCTAAGTAAATGTACCCTTCTTTCTAGATTTGACATGAAATTTGGAGTCTCGTAGTCTCTTCTTGTGTGAATTTTTTCTCCTTTCTCTCCATATATTCTTGAATATCAACTTTTGAAGGTTTCCACCTCTTATCTTCAACCCCCCTACACAATTCCTGCCAGGTCCCAACAACGAAACCATTATTGGTTTTAGTCCATTAGACTCAGGGTTAAACATATACGACCAATAAAAACCCCATAGGAACCGAAATTTTCAATACTTTGTGAATAGAGTAAGGTCTCAACTAATATGCACATACTAAATTACACAGAAACATGAATAAGGTCTATCCAAGGAGGTATGGTTTCTTCTCACTCATTAGAACATTGATTGTTCCTTAAACATTCATCATTTTCATCCATATAGAAGTATCTAACAGACAAGTGATATAAATTCCATATCAATTACTCATGTAGGCATTATGCAAATAATCAATGGGAACAAAAACTTCATCATATTACTTTGGAAAAAAATAGGCAGCAACATACAATTCTACAACATCTTAAACTTCTGCATATATCCTTCTCAGAGTCATGGCAGAGTTGCATAATGATAATATATCAATCTTAGGTTAGAAAAATAGTAACTACAACACATAATATCTCGGAACTAAACTGAAGAACCAAAAAACCCAAAACCCAAACCCTTTACAAAATAGCCTTATATGGGATCAAGTTCCCCAAAACTGCAAACTATTAGTTACACATAGTTGCTAACTGACTCAGCATGCAACATAAATGATTATGTTGATGTGTGACTAATTTTGTCTCTTTGGCTTGTCCCATAGTAACAAGTCCAAAACTTTGGCACCAACACACTGGTTACAACCAAATTAATATTATAAAAAAATACCAACATTAAACAACTTTCATTTTCCCATGGGACACTTTTGTGCATTGGAAAATGTCATTCGACCTTAAAAATGACAAGGCCACTTTTCAACGAGCCATTCCATATGCATTCCATGATATTAAGTAACTCATTTAGGTTTGTCTTGATGGATTGAAAACTAAATATAAGAGAATAGATTAACATTGTGCACAACTATGTGTCGTATTCATTAGATATCATAAGTACAACATTAGATTGAACCCACATAAATGCATATTTTGTGTGGATGCTGGTAGATTACTTGGTTTTATTGTATCGAAGTATGGGATTATGGTGTATCCTATCAAGTTTGAGTAAATAATATAGTCTCCCCCCAAAAATAAAAAAAATTAGACAATTTCAAATCCTACAAGGGAAAGCAAAATTCCTTACAATATTTATCATTAATTATACCTAAATTGCTAAAGGTTTCATGTGTCACCTCAAAAAAGATGCATTGTTTATATGGGATGACTAGGATCAACACTCATTTGATCTGTTGAAGAAAACCTTAATGTCAACCCTAGTACTTAGTCCTATTAACTATAGTAGAGACTTTCAGCTATATTTGGTAGCAACCAAATCCACTTTAGGAATGGTAATTGGTATAAGAATATGATTTATCTCAAGAACATGTTGTGTATTATCTTAGTAAGGGTCTTACCAGTCCTAAATATATATATTCTTAGGTACAGAATTTGGCCTTGGCAGTGGTTCATGATGTCCAAAGACTTAGAAATTATATACTTCCTTGAAAATTTACCATACTGGTTGAAATGAACCCCATGCAACACATTTTGTCTTGTCATACCATCGAGGGGGAGTATTTGAAATGGATAGTAATTTTGATAGGATTTAATATAGAATTCATCAATGCTAGAGCCAAGAATTCATTAACTTTTGTGGAATTAACTCATTAGTTAGCATGTGATAAATAGGGAATAATAGGTATTGAATCCTATGAACTCTACCCTTTCGTCCCTTTGACGGAAGGGAGGTGCATTAGCATCTAGCCAGGGTTTTTTCCTGGCTACAATTTTGGCAACCAGACTAGGTCAATCCCACTGGATCCCTGGTTTTACAAGTTTTTTTTAGGTTTTCCTTCACAACCATATCTAATTGAGCCCTCACGATGCCAATCCGAGTCCGTACTGCCCCGGTAGTTGTTACTGTCAGCCACTGCCGACTCTGTTTTTTTTTTCCTATTTTCGGCCGTCGTTGCTTCTTTTAGGCTAAAAAGCGCGACCTAGTTGCTGCTTTCAGGCTGAAACCTGCGACCCAGTCGTGACTCCAGCCCTAAAAGGCATGACCTGCCTCCTAAGGCACAATCATTGTTGTTTCTTGCCTCAAGGGTGACCTAGTCGCTACTATGTGGACTCTTTGTGCGACTCAGTCGTTGCTATCCAGCAATCAAAAGTGACCTATCTGTTTTCAAACCAATTTTACATTTGTTTTCCTGTCTACATGGCCCATTCGTCATTGGTTGACTATCAAATGAAAATATACATGTTTCTATGTTAGTCTCTACAAGTTATATTTTGTTTTTTCCTTATTAAAGCATTGGAAATTAACATTCTTACTTAGCCCCTCCTCCTTTACTCGGACATCACCCTTCGAGGTTTTTCGAGATAAGATGAGGGGTTGAGTAAGCTTAGTAATAGGCATCTGTTTTTGTCATTTCTCTTGTCCACTACAAACAAGTGACCTTGGAAGCTAGAGGGAGTGGAAACCATTGGGGGTTTCATGGTGTTCGCATCCTCCCTGTTCAGTACTGAGCATTTGACAAGTGACCTATGGATCTATGGGTGGAATTTTTTCCACCTTGATGAGAGCCCGTCACTCCTTCTTGGATTTGAGGGATACAAAAGCGGGGTATTCACACTACTGATTAGCAACAAGTTACAGTTAGTTTTCCATCATTAGAGTTTGTATTGCACTTTGGATTTGCTTTATTTTTTCAACTCTGTTTTGATCCAAGCCCATTTCTTAATATTTGCAAAGAAACCAGTATTATTTGCTTATTACATAATTGAAAAAGTAAAAATAACAATCTCATACACAAAGTGCACACCTTCGCACCATATAATCTAACAAAACTCAGCTCATGACCCCGAGCGAACCATAAAAGTAACCAATTTATTGAATCAAATCTTACGGTTTGAGGACATAAGTCTCAACCACCATAACTATGGGAAGTGATTGGGATTTTCTCTAAAAATCATTATGAGGAATACCACAGGAACCCCAAATTAGTTGGATAACGAGAGGAATTGCTAACTGAAATGGGCAACAACCCCTTTCGATTGACTAGAAACACCCTTGTGAGGAAAAAGCCAAGCGTTATCTTCTGGCAGTCTTGGTGGCCAAGTGACCACCAGTGAACCAATAGGAAGCTATTTAAATCGGGGTCCAAAATTCATTATCGGTTACTACCATAAAAAACCATTGATCCACCACACTCTTCCTCATGCCTTAGGGGGGATCCCCCTCAGTTTGGGTCGATAGACCATCACCATCAAGGCCCTCCTCGACAACCCTCCTCACCGTCAGAAGGTTACACAACCTATAATTCTAACTCAGATTCCTATTAGTCTGAGTTGAATGTTTTCACTGCACCATCTAGCCCCATGGCTGGCGTAAATCCTGATCCCTTCTCTAGAGGGGTGGTTGGAAGCGGACCGAGGCCCCTGCCTCACATCATTACCAACATCCCAACCAGCAGTCCCAGTACTGTTGCACATGTAATTGTTAGTCCGCTACCCATTAGTGGTGACCCTGCACTTACTCATATAATTCCCACTGTACCATCTTTCTTACTTGGGGGCAGCAGGCCTTCCGCGACCATCCCGATTATCCCCGTTGTGGGAAGTCAAACTTAGGTACCCCCAGTCATGCATGAACACTATGCTCCGGCAACTCCAGTGCCATCATTGGTCCATCTAGCACCAACCTTTGGTCTAACCTCCCATTCATGGCTCACCTCAAATTGCCTGATTTGGCCAGGTTAACCAATGACACAATCAGCCATCAACCCCACTGGCCTCCCATGCCAACCAAACTCCCATTAGACATTCCAAAGTTTGAAGGGAAGGCAGGTTAGTTCCCCCAAAACCACATTATGTCATTTCATCTATGGTGCTCATCAAACAACATTGTAGATGATTCGATAAGACTTAGGTTGTTCCAGCGCACCCTCACAAGCGCCACAACCAAATGGTATATTGAGCTACCTCAAGCTTCTTACCCTGACTTTAATTCACTAGCCTTCATGTTCCTACAATAATTCCAACTCTCTATCAGAGAAGACAAGGGCATTGAAATCTTGTTGTCTTGCCACCAGAATACCGCTACGCACATCACCGACCACATCCATGAGTGGCGGCAACGACATAGCCTATGCAAAATCCATCTTGATGACAAGATTTTCCTCAGTTGGTTCTTAAAGACCCTGCAACCACCCATATCCAAGTACGGTGCCTCTGAGTGTCCCAATCTGAGGAAGTGGCCATCTTAAAGGCCCAATAGTTTGATTTGATTTATGTTGAATCTGGATATATATACACCATCATTCCATACGCACCCCATTTCGGCACCTCTTGCTGCGATGTGTCAGGGGCATCCCACGCTTCAAATGGAATCATAGGTTATGTCTCCCAACACCCACAATAATATGCAACACCTCTTATGATTCCACCACACTCAAGAAACATCCCTAATGTTGTATAACCAAACCAAGTACCCAACTACTCAAGGATGATGGCTCAGTCCAGAGCCACACCCTCTTATGCACAACCCACATCAACTCAGCATGCCCATGCACCAACTTGGTCATACAATCGTATTCAGTACCAATGACCAAATTTGTAGCTCCCCCATCCCCTCCAGCCTACTATGCGCCACCTATACAAGCCACTCTAGCCCCTGTCCCATCTCCTCCAACTTCCACGGGACAACTTTTTGTGCAGTAGAATCTTCCCAACCAACCCACTCCCAATAACCAACAAGGGCAAGGTAAGAAAAACTGTGAAAGGAATAGGGGTAACAACCAACCACAAGGAGGTGACCAACAACCTAACCCTCCTAACAACAATGAGGCTAACCCGTCGGTGCAAAACCCCCAACATCCTAATCGACTGGGATGGACCGCTCCGTTATAGACTAATCATTCGTGTAATTTATGCAATGTTTACTATCATTATACTCATGAATTCCCACATATGGACCGTGTCAAGCAGTTTCTCCAAACCGAAGGTCAACAAGACACCAATGCGGTAGCATAGGCTCAACCCAAAATTACACCAGGACCTCCACCCATGGTACTCCATAACCCACTACCAATCCAAGGAATGGTTTTAATCACACCCCTGCCCCCACCTGTTCCCATAGCACCCACCGCGGCTCCACCTACAGAGATTGGTATCCATCACCTGATGACACTATCAACTGAGAAAGTGAACCTCTAGACTAGATGGAACCAGTATGGGTCCACCATGAAAACCGCTAACCCATCAGCAGCATCCATCTTCAACACTCACAACGTACCTCTCCACTTATCCCCACTACCCCCTAATGGGGCGGCTAGAGGTCCACGGTTTCCCATGCGATGTATCTCCAGTAATGCCACTGCTAGAGATGCCTCGAATTACAACATCATTGATGACTTGCCTCAGTCACCTACAGACATGTCTGTTCTTGAGGTGCTCAAAACATGCCCATTGCAACGAAAATCATTGTTATCTACATTTGGTTCCATGGATCTCTTCGATTCCAGGTTGATCACATTCGAATTGGATCAAGGGGAGCCAAGAATTCCATCCACAATCGCCTTCCATATTTCTGTCTTTATTCAAAATTCGATCATACATTGATGTATTGTCGATGAAGGGGCATCCACCTGTGTCATGTCAACATTTGTCTGGCAGAAACTCGAGCCCCCTACCCTCCAACCATCTACCACTACACTACACGCCTATTATGGTCACCCCACCAAATCCCAAGGCATTCTTTCGCATGTCCCCATATCATTAGCTAGTAAGATGGTTTTGATTGACATAGAGGTTTTCAAATCTCAGCTTGATTATAACCTTCTCCTTGGATGTAGTTACATGTATGCTATGAGAGCCTTGGCATCCACCATTTTCCACCTTATGATGTTCCCTCGTGATGGGAAGATTGTGACGGTGGACCAATTAACTTACCATGATCCACAAAGGCTGGCCACACTAGACAATGTCATCCCTACCATTGATACCTCCATCAAAAGCATAGCCACCCCTTCCTTGTCGGTTGTAGGTCCCAGATTGTTTGCTAACACTTCCATGATGGCTTCCTTCTTATCTTTACCTCCTCCACCAGCATCAAGCAACACAACGGATCTATGCACTCTTTCATCCAGTACCACTCCACCCACAATGCAACCTTAAATGCAATCACAAGGGAATTATTGGGGCTCTCTCCTAGTCTATACGATTCCCTTCCTTTTCCCACCATCCGGCATCGTGAGTAAGCCTTTCATGGCTACGTTAAACTTACCAAACTTTACACTGGGGATTCCAGTGTGGTACCTCGAACCACCCACCCCGCCTCCAATGCCCTAGGTTGTGCTGACCCCTGTCTAGCCTATTGATACTGCATCATGCCCCCCTCCTGGCCCATCAAAAACACCTTATGTTACTGCACCAACCCCGCCTCCTCCAAAAAGGACTCCGGGCATAACCACTAAAACAGTCGTCGAACCTCAACTAACTCCACCTTGCGCCATGTACAACATACTGGGTCACACAACCGAGAATTGTCCAAAAATGCTTATCCTTCACACACATCTAGATTACATGGATACAATGGAAAATATTTCGGTAGTCGTCATCCCGACTCACCCAACAGTCAAAAACAAGTCTTTAAGGATGAACCATGCATGCACACTTTTCGGATTATATGGACATTATTCTCACCATTGCCAAGACTTGGCTGAGTATCAAGCCACCCTTAGCAATATTTGGAAACATTCCCTTGAACCTGAAATCACTATCATTGAGGAGATCCACCCTCTGGTTTCTTCCTCAACCACCACAACTATTTACATGGTGTCTATCTCCACCGACCCTTCCGTTTCGACAACCATCGACGATCCCTTAGATATATCCAATTGTTGCTTCAGCAACGACGAGGATATACTTGAGGCCTTGTCCACTCTTGAATACCCGTGGGATAACATGCACCATTGCTCATTCTTTATCCCCAAGGAACCTTCGTCAACATCAGATCAATATTTAGTAGAGACCAAGGACTTCATCCATGGCAAGGTGGATTGGTTCAAAAATCCCATCTCGACTCCCGACGCATTTGAATAAGGAAATATGGCCAACATTTCACCCACAATTAAGGTCAATATCTCAACCAACCCAGAGGTTATTGAAGAAATCACACTCGAAGCATCATTCTCCCTTGAGGAAGTCACTTTCTACAAATCACATTTTCAAGAGTTTCGTGACATCTTTGCTTGGTCCTACATTGAGATGCCCAGATTGGATCCATCCATCGTGGAACATAACATCAATACATGGCCTGATGTGGTGTTGGTGCGACAGAAAAAATGACCCATTCACCATTCAAAGGTTGTTGTGGTCAAGGCCAAGATTGAAAAGCTACGCACAGAAGGATTCATTTACCCCATTGCGTATACCATTTGGGTTTCCAACCCTGTTCCCGTGAATTAAAAACAGGGCACCATTCACATATATACAGACTTCTACGATTTGAATTTGGCATGTCCCAAGGACAACTTCCCAACTCCTTTTATTGACCAAATCATTGACGCATGCGCCAGACATGAGGTATTTTACTTGGCATGGACGGTTTTTCTGGATACAACCAAATTCAGATCCGGAAGGAAGATCGATACAAGACTGCGTTTACAACCTCTTGTGGAACATTTTCATATCGAGTTATTCCCTTTGGACAAAAAAACGCTAGAGCCACTTTCCAGCGTGCCATGACATACTACTTCCATGACCTTGTTCACATCATATTGGTTTATCTAGACGACCTCACCACTCGGTCACAGAAGGGCTCACAATACTTAGACGACTTGTGACAGGTATTCCTGTGATGTCGCAAGTACAAAATCCACTTGAACCCCCTTAATTGTGTCTTTTGTGTCCCAACGGGTCATCTACTTGGGTTCATTGTTTCCCACAAAGGGATGGTAGTTGACCCTCTTAAAGTTCAACCCATTCTCGACCTGCCCTCACCACGGACTTTGTGACAATTGCAGAGTATCCAAGACAAGGCCAAATTCCTTCACCACTTCATACCAAAATACGCGATGAAATCCCACGGTTTCTTGCGTCTACTTCGTACTAATATTCCATTTTTCTGGGATCAGCAGGTGCAAGATGCATTTGACATGCTAAAACAAACTCTGTATTCCACCCCATTACTATCTGCACCTAACTTCACCTGATACTTCATCCTCTATCTGTTAGCCTCCTAAAATGCCATCGTCAAAATTTTGTTCTAGGAAGATGATGCTCCTCAAGAGCACGTGATTTACTACATTAGTTAGAAGTTGACCAATCCCCCCCTACGATATTCGACTGAAGAGAAGATGGCCCTCATTGTTGTATTCTCACTACAAAAACTGTGTCATTACATTATCATAAACCATACTCAAGTAGTGGTTGATTCTAATCCTCTACGGTACCTCTTGAGTCGCCTCCTCTTACAAGGTCACACGGCCAAGTGGATAGTCATCCTCCAGGAGTTCGACTTGGAATTCATTTCCTTGAAAGGCACCAAGGCATTGGAACTAGCTGCACTGATGACAGACCTACCTCCATTGTCTTCACCACCACCACTCATGGTCAACCTTCCTGGCGAATTCTTATTTGTCATTTCCACGGAATATCCTTGGTATGGGGGCATCCTCCTATACTTGTGCACCCAAATTTTTTAGGCTCACTTAAGCCGTGAAGATAGACAGCACATCTGACACCGATTCACTCTCCATATCCTTATTGGAGATGTTTTGTACCATTGGGGCATCAATACCATGTTTCATCATTTCCTCACCCATGACGAGGCTGAATAGGTCCTTAACGACTGTCATAGTGGAGCCTGCGGTGGCCACCTCTCTGGTTTGGCAACTGTTCAGAAGATTCTACATCCCAGCTATTTTTGTCCTACCATTTTCCTTGATTACATTGGGGCAGTCAAACACTGTCGTAGTTGTCAACTCTTTGCCCCAAAATCAAGGACTCTGTTATCTCCCAAAATAAAATTATTTTGACAGTATGAAGAATTTGCTTTAGGTAATGAAAGATCTGAGGATGCATAACAAATTGAAGGTCTCTATTTTTTATGTGGTCGAAAAATTTGGAAGTTTTATCTTTCAGTGGCTTAGGAGAGGCTTGTAATAGCTCATTAGCCACTGAAAATCTATGTTTTGGCAGCTAACGGTTGAACGAGGGATAAAGGTAAACCACCGAAAGCAGCCCAAGCAAGTAGAATTAAATCAACACTTTCGATGGCTTAGGCAAGATTTCAAATGACTCATTAGCCACCGAAAAAATGTTCCTTTCAGCAGCTTAGGGAGGAGACCAAGAGGAATGTTAACCGTTGAAAGCAAGCAGCAAGTGATATTAGTAAAGGTGGTTTCAGTGGCTTAGGTGAGACTCAAAACAACTCATTAGCCATCAAAAGGTGATGGTTTTGGCAGCTTATCGAACAATTCAACATAGATTTTAACCACCAAAATTAGGAAGACACAAGTCGAAGAAAAATTTCTTTTGGTGGCTTAGGCAAAGGCTCAGAAATTTTGTTATCCACCGAAAGGACGGGTTTTTGGTAGTTAAACAGGTTTTTTCGCGAGGCCACTATCCGCCGAAAGCAGGATTTCACCACGAAGCTGGGATGACAGTTTCAGTGCTTAGGCAAAATAGGATAGAATTTAATTAGCCACCCAAAGCTATCTTTTCGGTAGTTCACAGACAAATTCAGGAAGATTGTTCACCATCGAAAATACAAAATAGGGAAACGGTTGTAAAACAGTCAAATCACACCCCGTCAGCAGGATGAGCAGTAAGTGGAGGGCATGACAAACCACCCAAAATACTTGAGCTTGCATAACCGCATGTGCAAATAAGTTAAAGAGGTCATTATAAAACTGGTAAAGGACTGATAGGATTGGAAACCCTCAGTTTGCTTTCACCTATCCAAAAGAACAACAAAAAACCCACCCAGTATCTAGGCCGATGTGTGATATGATTTCTTGGGAAAGGAGATCAAGAGGATCAACTGCTACCATCACCTTATGATATTAGCATCCATCATGACAGAACAAACCCTCCTAATCAGTGCCAAAGGACTCTAGCACACTTCACTCTTGAGCTTTTCATTCCTCTCCACCAGGAAAACCATCTCTGAAGGAGCATCCTGCTAACACACTGTATACAGAACTGAGAATTGTTTTGTAGGTAACCAAGAGAGGCACTCATCAAGATGAAGAAGGGAGGACCTACTCTCAAGCATGAGCTAGGTGATATCAGTTATTTGGAAGCACATCCAGAGGTATGTAAACTCTTCCAAGATGTTGGCTACTACAAGTTTTGTGAAAAGAAACAAGGCTCCCATCAGCAGGTAGCTGAGGCGTTTTCCCTCTCATTTGATGGTTCAAATGCAGTTATAGGCAAGGAGGAATTTCACATATATGAAACCCTAATCACTGAAGTAACTGAACTCCCTTGCACAGGAGAAAAATGGTTCAAGACCATCATACCAAAAGATGTAGAATTTAGGTCTTACCTAAAGCCTAAACATAGAGGAATGGTGTGGAAGAAGAGTGTGCCATCATCGTCGTTGGAAGAGAGGTGGAAACAACTGTTAAAGGCCATTGTGGTTTACCTAACCTATGAAGGAAGATATAACATATCCATGATCTATCATTTCAAGATAATGAATGACTTCAGAGGTAAAATCCCACTCAATTTTCCCCTTTAATTACACATAAGTTTGGGAAAGATGGCACACCAAGTGAAATCCCAGCCAAACAAGATTGCTGGCAGACTATCTCACCATGGCCTTATCCAGCTGTTGATCTAGGAGTTGCTGAAAAGAAGGAATATGGCATGGCCCTATTTTCTGTTTTGGAATGGATTTGAGACAAACCTTCAGCTACAAGAGAAAGTGGGAAATCTCCTGCCAAGAAGTCCAGCAAACCAAGGAGTGGGGGCAGAAGGAGGAGGGCCATATCCCCAACAGCAGCAACAGAACAACCTCCCTCTTCTTCCAAGGCCAAGAAGGTAAAAAGGAACTTGGACTTTAGTAAGAAGGGCCAGGAGGTTGAAACACACAAGGAGAATATTCTAAATCTACCCTACTCAGATTCTAAAGAGGAGCAAGAAGAAGGTGTAGACCTAGCTTTGTAACTTGTACCAATGGTTGAAGCACTACCCTCCCCCACACCAAAGGAGCAAGAAGAACCAATAGAGAGGGATTCCTCCAGTAAGCCTAAAACTCAAAAGATCAATCAATTACTAAGGAAAATTTATGAGATGGAGATTTTGGAAAGAAAAATAAAGAAGAATAATGTTGCATTGACCAGCAGAAACAAGCTGCTAAATAAGTCTTACCTGGAGCAGAGAGAAAGATATATTTTCTTAAAGAGGCTGAATACAAGGTACCCAAAGGACAATACTAGATTGTACAGGATGATTAGGCTCCAAAGACTACAATTGAAGGAAGCTAAGGCAAAACCTAGCATCCATGCCACCTTGGAAACCCTAGCTGAGGCTGCAGTTAGCCTTCAGCCTCCATAAACTAGCCAGGCTCATGTTAATCCTCCTAGCATAGAGCATGCTAAAGAAGAAAGCTAAGTAGACATCCATAAAAGAACATTTTTGGAAAAACCCTAATAAATTTTGAAAATAGGGCTTTCAGTGGCTTAGGCGAATGCTGGGGCAGTTCATTAGCCACTGAAAGTGCCGCTTTCGGCAACTAACAGTTCCGATGCTTAGGCCTCTTAACCAACGAAAGCAGACAGAGGCTTAAAATCAAATTTTGGCATACATGACCCGGTTTTAGGCGAATATAGGTGTCTCAGGGACATAGTCTGAAGATGAAGGGCACAGAGGAAAGCATCAGAAAAAGGTTTGTTTCGGTTTTACTATGACATAACAGCACAAAATGCCACCAACACCTAGCTATCAGGAGAAAATAGTGGCTTAACCAGCAGAGGGCTAGTAGTAGTAGTTGTCAGCAGTTACCTTAGTTATCTAAAGGTTCATACAATGAATTATTCTTCAGTTAAGTTAGACAAGTAGTTAATTAGGGTTTTTTAACCTAATTTGCAAAAAAACTATTATTTTGTTTATTTTTGTAAAAACAGATCCAAGTTTTTAGGATCTGTATATTTTGTAAAGGCCATAAATCCTAAGACTTATTTTATGAAAAGGGTTTGACTTCGGGGATTTATAGACCTATACTATTGTTAGCTTCTCATTTTTCTCATGATTGATCATAAGCTCTTTTGTTATCATTTGTTCAGCTTCCATTTCTGTCTTTACTGTGTTTATGCCTGAATGTGTATTTAGGTTAAATTCAAGTTAATTAATGAATGATAGTTGTCATCCTATTGTCAAGTTAATGTGATTTGAATTAAAAGAACCATCTTTATCATGATTTAGCCATTTATATGCATCTGTTTGTGTGTAAATCTAGCAGCTTGATGAGTTCTCCATCCCTGCACCTTGTTGTCAACTTCTGAATAGTGGTAACTAAAATACTTATAACTGAGTGAGTTTCATGCATGTCTTGAGAGTGGAAGGTCATATAGGTCACCTGACTTGATCCATATTAGAAAACCCTAAAAACATTGTAAGTTACTAGGAATCCTCGAGCTGCAACCCAGAGGAGTTTCCTGGAGTGATAACAACATTAGAGGAAATTTGGGGTCTAAAATGGGCCTTATAAGAAAACGTGCCAACAATACATTTTGTGAGTTGGAATTCAAGAACCAATAGAATTTCAATAAAATGAGTCAACCATAATGGTTGAATTGACATATTTGTCATAAAAGAAAACTACGTTTTTGTGTTCGTATTTTCGACATATCTCCCTGTGTTTTTACTCAAATTATGAGCGAGAGATCTCGTTGGATGTGGAATTTAATTCCACATCCAACGATTACCCACACTGCATACTTTTGACGGACCCCACTATCCTAAAAAAAATAAATACCTGAAAAAATGTGATGATGATGTCATCATCACATTTTTTCAGGTATTTCTTTTTTTTGGGATAGCGTGGTCCGTCAAAAGTATGCAGTGTGGGTAATCGTTGGACACAGAATTAAATTCTACATCCAATGAGCTCTCCCACTTATAATTTGAGTAAAAACACAGGGAGATATGTCAAAAATATGAACACAAAAAGTAGTTTTTTTCATTCTTCCTCCAAAATTAATAACTATTATTTTATTATTTTAACTATTATTTTACTATTTTCCTTAGGAGGCCCATTTTAGACCCCAAATTTCCTCTAATGATTGGTGTCGTTTTCGGGGAGAGGAGACTGAAGCTCAGCTTCCCTGGGAGATGACATAGACCCTTGCTTTGATGATAGACAAAGTTTGGGCATTATTCTAGTTGTAAATCATCTATCTGGTGACTCCATTGAACTAAGGTGGCTTCAGGAAGACCAAGTACTAGAGTAAATCCTCAAGGGCCACTAGCAACACCTGTTTCAGATCCAGAATAGATTATGAGAAGAGATAGAGCTTCACTAAGGCAAACCAGTAGTGCTGCAAAGGAAGCTACATCAGGTATTTCAAGAAATATTTCTGCTGTTATTTCTTCTGCTAAAACACTTAATTCTCAAGAATTTCTAAATACATCAAAAAATTCTAGGGTTTGGGCATCTTCAAGCACTATTGCTTGTGAATATCCAATCCCTGGTGACTCCACTAGGATAATTTTATCACCACCACCTTCTCAGTTACTAGCTATATCAATACTACCTTCCTCCATACTTCCCATACCCATTTCCAATATGGCTACCCCTCAATTGACCAAAATGGAAAGGATCCTGGTAGCTAGGTATGCCCCCCTAAATTTTCCAAATCCCCTCTCAGCCATGCCCATTGGATATAACCTTAAGTACATGCCTAAATTCATAGGAGAAGGAGATTTCACAGCTGAAGAACATCTAGAGGCATTTTACAGCTATGATGAGAACATTAACATAGAACAAGAAGATGTATGGACTAGGGTTTTTGTGCAAAGCCTGGATGGTTAAGATAGGAAATGGTTTAAAGAGCTGCCTGCTGGGTCAGTGGTAGGCATTGAAGCCATATATGACATCTTTCTAAAACATTGGGGAGAAAGGAGAGACCACCTCTATTATATTACAGAGTTCAGCAACTTGAAAAGAGAAAATGGGGATTCTGTCTCCAACTTCACTAAGAGGTTCAACAATATATACAGCAAGATCCCCACTTAAATCAAGCCCAATGATACCTCAGCTAGGATAACTTATGAAAATGCCTTTGACTCTAACTTCTACCTACTTCTCATAGAAAGGAGGTCTGCCTCCTTATCACTCATGCAAGATGCTGCCCTAGAGGTAGAATCAAACATTACGGCATCTCAAAAGGTCAAAGGGAAGATAGACAGGAAGAAGCAACCAAAAAACCCTATTGGGGCTTCTTCATCAGAGAACAAGATTGACAAAATGACCAAACTTTTAGATAACCTAACTATTGAAATGTCTAAGCTGAAGGACCAAGGAAAAATACTGGTGAGGGGTAAAGGGCCAAGTGATTTTGCTCCCTGAAACCCTAATTTTGTCCCTTATAGAAGAGGGAACCCCCCAGTTTAGATTCTCAGAAGGGAAGGGAATCAAGGGGAAGATCAGAGAATAAGAGGTCCATTTTAGAATGTTGTATTAGAAGAACAGCCAGAATTCATTGAAGAAGAAGGAGAAGCTGAAGACAACATCCACTGCATGGAGGATGAGGTAGACTATTCTTTTCTGACATAGGAAGAATACGAAGAAGCCCTAATGGATGAGAAGATTAGTGAAGGAGCTCTATATCCGGATGATGGTCAGGAAGGGTACAATTTAAGGTGTAGGCTGGTTGATCCTATTAAAAATAATGTTGTACCTGTCAAACAGCCCGCTACCCCAGCCAAAAAGGCTCCTGCTTTATAAAATAAAATGGCTGCCATTCCAAAACCATTGCAAAAACCAGCACCTTCATCAAGCCTTGAACATGTCCAACTCAGAGCTCCAGTACATGAGGTAAGGTTTTCTGATAGGCTACATTATTCTTTCAACCTTGAATCAGAGATTCGGAAATTGAAGATCCCTTTCCCATTAATTGAGCTAATGAAAAATGATGCATTCAAGTCTTCCATTCTAAATTCTCTTCAGCCAAAGATGCATATTGATACTGACTTTGTAAATATGCAAGATGACAAACCTATTGTAACCCTAGACCCCATGATTGAAGACCTAAAGGACTCATGCCCACCTTTCTATATATTCTTGAATATCCATGATAAATTCCTTCACAAGTGTCTGCTGGATTCAAGAGCTTCTCATAGCCTAATGCCAAATATTGTGATGGATGAGCTTGGTCTCAGCATCACAAAGCCCTACCATGACTTATTCTCCTTTGAATCTAGAAAATTCAAGTGCTTGGGCTTCATCAAAGACCTTGTTTTGAACCTAACTCAGCTACCTTCAAAAAGCATCATGATGGACATTGTAGTGGCTGATATCCCTCCAAAATTTGGTCTCTTACTGTCTCGATCATGGAGCAAAAGGCTAGGTGGCACCCTTCATATGGATCTTACATATGCCACCATCCCAATGTTTGGAGGGGAGACCAAGAGACTTTACAGGGGAAATCAGTTGGCCTACATCATAAGCAATGAGAGCAATTCAGTGAATCACCCCATCTGTGCAGTGGAAACTAATTTTGGGTCACGCATTCTGCAAATAGATGATTCTCAGCAAACATCAGTCCAGCTCACTAAGCCCAACTTTCAGCAGCCCGAAGAGCTGACCACAGCAGTCTGGAACATGTATTTTTATGGAGCTAGCACTCAGAACTCAGTAGGTGCAGGTGTAGTATTGATCTCCCCATCCAAGGAAAACATTTAGCTGTCTTATAAACTTGATTTTAAAACCACTAACAATATAGTAGAATATGATGCCTTGCTTCTAGGAGTTAAAGCTGACAAGGAGATAGGGATCATGTGCATAAGGATTTTTGGAGATGCAGACCTTATTATACAGCAGGTCAACAACACTTTTCAGAAGAAAAAAAATGTCAAACTAAAGGCATACAGGGACGAGGTATGGAAACTCAGAGACTCCTTTACATTTTTTGAATTGTCATATATACCTAGGGCTTTGAATCACCTACCTGATTCCATGGCTGTCTCTACAAGTATGTTTGTTCCTCCTTTACCTCCTAAGCTCAGCTATGATGTTCAGGTTAAGTACAGACCTTCCCTGCCAGATAATGTCAAATTTTGGAAGGTGTTTGAGAATGATGATGAGCTTAGTAAATTCCTTCACCTAGTGGATGAATTCTCTGATATACATATAGACCAGGAAAACCTAAACATGGAAGAATCCAAGCAGCTCAAGTTGAAAGATAAAGTGGCTGATCAGAACATTGTCCAATTACCTAGAAACTATATACCTCGGGGTCTAGTACCTTTGGAAGAGTTGTTTGATCATAATGACATCCCTTTTAAGCCTGCCAAAAAGGCGCTAGACCCTGTTATCCAAGAGAAATACATAGGTATCCAAAGCCATCCAAAACTGATAAATCTATTTACTGAGTTGACTGCTGATTAGAGGTCAAAGTTTTGCAGCCTGATAAAAGATTTTGCTAATGTCTTTGCCTGGGAGTACAGTGACCTGAAAACCTATGACACCAATATCATTCAGCATAGGATTCCTTTGGAGAAAGACACCATCCCTTTCAAGCAGAAACTAAGATCCATCAGTCCTCTCTTATTACCAATAATTGAAAAAAGAAATCCACAAGCTCCTCAAAGCCAAGATCATAATCCCTCTCAAGTATTCCAAGTGGATTGCAAACCTAGTAGTGGTACGAAAGAAGAATGGGGAAATCCTTCTCTTAGGATCTTGTGGGATGTGGTTTTCCAATAGTGGTGCCCCCCACATGTGCTGGAATGAAAGTGATGCATGACCTGCTCTGCTTCTTCCTTATCTAGACATCTCAACAAAGTTCCAGATTGATCTTTCCAATACAACAGTTTGTCAATTATGCAAAACTTAACAGATTTTAACTTTTAACAGATTTTAAAGGTAATGAAAGATTTGAGGATGCATAACAAATTGAAGGTCTCTTTTTTTGATGTGGTCAAAAAATTTGGAAGTTTTAGCTTTCGGTGGCTTAGGCGAGGCTTGTAATAGCTCATTATCCACCGAAAAGCTATGTTTCGGCAGCTAACGGTTGAACAAGGGATAAAGGTAAACCACCAGAAGCATCCCGAGCAAGTAGAATTAAATTAAGAATTTCTATGGCTTAGGTGAGATTTCAAATGACTCATTAGCCACTAAAAAATGTTGCTTTCAACAGCTTAGGGAGGAGACCAGGAGGCATGTTAACCTCCGAAAGCAAGTAGTAAGCGATATTAGTAAAGGTGGTTTTGGTGGCTTAGGCAAGACTTGGAACAGATCATTAGCCACCGAAAGGTCATGCTTTCGGCAGCTTATAAAACAATTCAATGCAAGTTTTAACTGCCGAAAGTAGGAAGACACGCGTCAAAGAAAAAGTGCTTTCAGTGGCTTAGGCAAAGGCTCAAACATTTCATTAGCCACCGGAAGGACGGGTCTTTAGCAGTAAACAGGTTTTTCGGTGGGGCCACTACCCACCGAAATTAGGATTTCACTGCGAAGCTGGGATGACAGTTTCGGTGGCTTAGATGAAAGGGGATAGCATTTCATTAGCCACTGAAAGCTATCTTTTCGACAGTTTGCATACAAATTTAGGAAGATTGTTAAACACCGAAAAGACAAAATAGTAAAACGGTTATAAAATAGTCAAATCACACCCAGTCAGCAGGATGAACAATCAATGGAGGGTGTGACAAACCACCGAAAATACTTGAGCCTACATAACCATGTGTGCAAATAAGTTAAAGAGGTCATTATAAAACTAGCAAAGCACTGACAGGATTGGAAACCATCAATTTGCTTCCACCTGTCCAAAAGAACAGCAAAAAACCCACTGAGTATCTAGGCCGATGTGTGATATGATTGCTTGGGAAAGGAGATCGAGAGGATCAACTACTGCCATCACCTTATGATCTCAGCATCCATCATGATAGAACAAACCCTCATAATTAGTGCCAAAGGACTCCAACACACTTCACTCTCGAGCTTGTCATTCCTCTCCACCAGGAAAACCATCTCTAAAGGAGAAGCCTGCTAACACACTATATACAGAACTAAGAATTATTTTGCAGGTACCCAGGAGAGGCACTCATCAAGATGAATAAGGGAGGACCTGCTCTTAAGCAGGAGCTGGGTGATATCAGTTATTTGGAAGCACATCCAGATGTATGTAAGCTCTTCCAAGAGGTTGGATGCTACACGTTTTGTGAAAAGATACAAGGCTCACATTAGCATGTAGTTGAGGCATTTTCCCTCTCATTTGATGGTTCAAAGGTAGTTATAGGAAAGGAGGAATTTCACATAGATGAAACCCTAATCACTGAAGTAACTGAACTCCCTTGCACAGGAGAAAAATGGTTCAAGACCACCATACCAAAAGATGTAGAATTCAGGTCTTACCTAAATCCTGAACATATAGGAATGGCGTGGAAGAAGAGTGTGCCATCATCCTGGTTGGAAGAGAGGTAGCAACAACTACTAAAGGCCATTGTAGTTTACCTAACATATGAAGGAAGATATAACAGAGCCATGATTTATCATTTCAAGATAATGAACCACTTCACAGGTAAAATCCCACTCAATTTTCCCTTTTACTTACATAGAAGTTTGGGAAAGATGGCACACCAAGTGAAATCCCAACCAACCAAGATTGTTGGCAGACTATATCACCATGGCCTTATCAAGCTATTGATCTAGGAGTTGTTGAAAATAAGGAATATGGCATGGCCCTATTTTCTGTTTTGGAATGGATTTGAGACAGGAATTCATCCAGAAGAGAAAGGGAAATATCCTGCCAAGAATTCCAGCACACCAAGGAGTGGGAGAAGAAGGAGGAGGGCCATATCCCCTGCAGCACCAATAGAATAGCCTCCCTCTTCTTCCAAGACCAAGAAGGTAAAAAGGAACTTGGAATTCAATGAGAAGGGCCAGGAGGTTGAGACACACAAGGAGAATATTCTAAATCTACCCTACTCAGATTCTAAAGAGGAGCAAGAAGAAGGTGTAGACCTAGCTCTCCAAATTGTACCAATGGCTAAAGCACTAGCCTCCCCCACACCAAAGAAGAAAGATGAACCAATAGAGAGGGCTTCCTCCAGTAAGCCTAAAACTCAAAAGATCAATCAATTACTAAGGAAAATTTATGAGATGGATATTTTGGAAAGAGAAATAAAGAAGAATAATGCTGCATTGACCATCATAAACAAGCTACTACATAATTCTTACCTGGAGCAAAGAGAAAGATATATTTTCTTAAAGAGGCTGAATACAAGGTACCTAAAGGACAGTACTATATTGTACAGGATGATTAGGCTCCAAAGACTACAACTAAAGGAAGCTAAGGAAAACTCTAGCAGCCACCCCACCTTGGAAACCCTAGCTAAGGCTGCAGTTAGCCTTCAGCCTCCAGAAACCAGCCAGGCTGATGTTAATCCTCCTAGCAGAGAGCATGTTGAAGAAGAAAGCTAAGTAGACAGCCATAAAAGAACGTTTTTTGGGAAAACCCTAATAAATTTTGAAAACAGGGCTTTCGGTGGCTTAGGTGAACGCTTGGGTAGTTCATTAGCCATCGAAAGCACCGCTTTCGATAGCTAATGATTTCGATGGTCAGACCTGTTAACCACTGAAAGCAGACAGAGGCTTAAAATCAAATTTTGGCATACAAGAATGGTTTTGGGAGAATATAGGTGGCTCAGGGACATAGTTCGAAGATGAAGGGCATAGAGGAAAGCATCAAAAAAAGGTCTGTTTCAGTTTTACTATGACATAACAGCACAAAAGGCCACCAACACCTAGCTGTCAAGAGAAAACAGTGGCTTAACCAGCAGAGGGCCAGTAGTAGTAATTTTAAGCAATTAGCTTAGTTATCTGAAGGTTCATACAATGAACTAATTATTCAGTTAAGTTAGACAAGTAGTTAATTAGGGTTTTTTAACCTAATTTGTAAAAAAATATTATTTTGTTTATTTTTGTAAAAACAGATCCAAGTTTTCAGGATCTGTATATTTTGTAAAGGCTATAAATCCTAAGACTTATTTTATGAAAAGCGTTGGACTTCAGGGATTTATCGACCTATACTATTGTCAGCTTCTCATTTTTCTCATGATTGAATATAAGCTCTTTTGTTATCATTTGTTCAGCTTCCATTTCTATCTTTACTATGTTTATGCATGAATGTGTATTTAGGTTAAATTCAAGTTAATTAATGACTAATAGCTGTCATCCTATTGGCATGTTAATGTGATTTGAATTATAACCACCATCCTTATCATGATTTAGCCATTTATATACATCTGTTTTGTGTATAAATCTGCCAGCCTAATGAGTTCTCCATCCCTGCACCTTATTGTCAACTTCTAAACAGTGGTAACTAGAAGCCTTGTAGCTGAGTGAGTTTCATGCATGTCTTGAGAGTGGAAGTTCATAGAGGTCACCTGACTTGATCCATATTAGAAAACCCTAAAAACATTGTAAGTTACCAGGCATCCTCAAGTCATAACCTAGAGGAGTTTCCTGGAGTGATAACAAATTGGCGTCGTTTCCAGGGAAAGGAGACTGAAGCTCAGCTTCCTTGGGAGACAACATAGACCCTTGCTTTGATGATAGAGAAATTTTGGGCATTATTCTGGTTGTAAATCATCCATCTGGAAACTCCATTGAACTAAGGTGGCTTCAGGAAGACCAATTACCAGTGCAAACCCTCAGGGGACACCAGCAACACTTGTTTCAGATCTAGAAGAGATTCTGAGAAGAGCTAGAGCTTCACTAAGGAAGACTAGCAGTGCTGCAAAGGAAGCTACATCAAGTATTTCAAGAAATATTTCTGCTGTTATTTCTTCTACTGAAACACTTAATTCTCAAGAATTTATAAATACATCAAAAAATTCTAGGGTTTGGGCATCTTTAAGCACTGCTGCTTGTGAATATCCAATCCCTGGTGACTCCACTAGGATAAGTTTACCACCACCACCTTCTCAGTTACTAGCTATATCAATACTTCCTTCCTCCATCCTTCCCATACATATTTTCAATATGGTTGCCCCTCAATTGAACAAAATGGAAAGGATCCTGGTAGCTAGGTATGCCCCCCTAAATTTTCCAAATCCCCTCTCGGCCATGCCCACTGGAGATTACCTTAAGTACATGCCTAAATTCATAGGAGAAGGAGATTTCACAGCTAAAGAACATCTAGAGGCATTTTACAACTATGTTAAGAACATTAACATAGAACAAGAAGATGTATGGACTAGGGTTTTTGTGCAAATCCTGGATGGTCAAACTAGGAAATGGTTTAAAGAGCTTCCTGCTCGGTCATTGGCAGGCATTGAAGCTCTAGATGACATATTTCTAAAAAATTGGGGAGAAAGGAGAGGCCACCTCTATTATATTACAGAGTTCATCAACTTGAAAAGAGAAAATGGGGATTCTGTCTCCAACTTCACCAAGCGGTTCAACAATATGTATGGAAAGATCCCCACTTAAATCAAGCCCACCGATACCTCAGCTAGGATAACTTATGCAAATGCCTTTGACTCTGACTTTTGCCTACTTCTCAGAGAAAGGAGTTCTACCTCCTTATCACTCATGCAGGATGCTTCGCTACAGGTAGAATCAAACATTGTGGCATATCAGAAGGTCAAAGGAAAGATAGAAAGGAAGCTCATCTATAGTATGTCGCTCCCTCTTACGTCCCTGTGTGGGTGGATCTTGTCCCTCCACCCTACCCATCCGGCGCTGATACCCGGCTGGCAGGCTAGGACCAACATCTGCACATGCACACAAGTATGTCATCAGTCCCTATACATCAACTAGCTACCAATAAGCAAAGTACTCTATATGTGAATGTAAACAAATAAATCATCATGTATACGTACCATCTAGTCACCAAGCATGGCCTAGAGGTCAGGGCATCTCTGGGTCTCCTCGTAAGTCCATCTCATGGTACAGGTAGTCCTCAATGACTACCAGGAGCCATCTCCACTGAACTAGCATCTCATGAGTAAGAAAGTAGCCCACGACATTGCCCCCCTCATGCACCATCATCTTGCACCATCTGTGCATCTAAGGCTCTTGAGGCCCACCATCCCACACTGCTAAGTGCAATCGAAGGGTCGAAACTCTCTCAAAGAAGAAAGAGCATAGAAAGGAAGCAAAACAGAAGTCTCTACCAACCGTCTTGGTGTGGTTCAATGCACACTGAGCAATATTCAAGTACATATGGGCCCATCCATAATATGTTCCTACCATCACACTCTCCACCATCTGGAGTTGCCCCCTGGATATCTTGTCGTTCCCGGACGGACCCAAGATCCGCAGTACTATCGTTGTTCCCGATTTGTAAGACTCTTAATATTGACAAGCAATATATATGACCCATGCACATATGCATAGGCATAACAATGCCTCTCATAGAGGCCATCCAAAGTCTCCTCATGTGAGAGATTTTGCGCCATATCACCAACCACTCCCAACATCAGTATCCCAGTCAGGAAGTACACATCCAGCAGCATAATGTTAAGACGATGCCCCTGTATAATGAAGCACTCTCCCCCAACATCCCAAAAACTCACCAAAGTTTCAAGTAGAAGTCGCAAGGTCTTCATTAGAGGAACTTGCATGTACTTGAGCAATCCACAATGGGCTATTGCATCCCGCACACCTGCGGTTCTCAGATCCTCCCTCCGCAAGTATTTGCAATCCTGCTCCCTCCACAGAGTTCAAACCATCCTGAATGGTAACAACATACCTAGTAGGCACAACCATAAGCAAAAATACCATCCAGGGGTGAATTCTCTCCCTTTCAACCAAAACCAGCGACCAAGTCGCAGCTGTTGGCTAAACAGGTGAGACTTAGTCACACCTTCTGGTTGAACAGGTGTGACTCTCGGTCATGACTATCTCTTCAACTGAAGCAAATAGGTCACTACTGTTCAGCTAGAAAGTGGGACCTAGTCACGAATTCTCCCTTGAAAGGAATGACCTAGCCCGAAAAACCCTTTCATGGTGGCTTAGGCCCCTGCGTGAGCAAACCAAAAAACCAAACCACTGAAAGAGACAGTTTTTGCATATACTCTTACCTGCAAGTCGCGAATCACAAAATCACCGGTCGAAATAGAAGAAATCAACAAAATAATTCTAGGGTCCTCCACTCCAACTCAGCACTGAATAGTAACAATGACACTTGGCATGTGTTCCCCCCTTGTTTATAGGCCTCATTGGGTCTATTTTTCTTTCGAGCACTGCAGAGCCACCCGGAGTCCATTTGGGACGTCGTTTACACCGTTGGTTTCAGTTTTTCATCCTCTGTCCTTTGGTGAGACCCTTGTCTCATTTTTAACCCATTATTTTCTTCACCATTTTCTACAAGTCACCTCGATTTGTATGCCTCCATGCAGTTCTTCCTTTGTATGTATTGGCATTTTCATCAGCCATCCGCTCCGTTGGCCACTTTTGACCACCATTCATCGTCCCACAAGGGGGCACCATTAGTGTTCTGCATTTACACCCATCATTTATGTTCACAACATAACCATGGTCCATATATCGAACACTTCCCCCTTGCTTGTTTGACCATTACAGAGTTTCTGTTAAGCTCTTTTATGAATCCTAAACGAATGAAAATATCATCGAGCACACTTGCTTCCTTTCCCGCTAGTTAAACTACTGGAAAGGGTGTCTACATAGCCTCGTTTATCTCCTTTTACAGACTATTTAGACTACCATACGAAAAGGACCACCTCGACACACTCAATCCAAGAACGTTTCCCTTTGCATCCTTTTATGCTTTCTTAGGCATTGGGACCAAACTTTACAAAAATTCTCACTATGGTTGTCTTTAAGATGATTTCTAGGCTTCTCACTAAGAAAATATTGTTGAGAAAACTTGGTTTTGTTCATTCTCATAAAAGTATTTGAATGACTGTCCAGTCAGTACAGGTTTAACCTTTTCCGTCCTAATTGGACTACCAATGGTAAATAAGTCTCCCATCCCCTAAAAAGGGTGGGAGAGTTCTTCTATGTACACTTTTATATTTTTTTGGACACAAGATACTATCAACAAAAAAGATACCCTAGTGGAGTTTTCTTCATGTTTTAAAACTCTCTAAAATTGAAAGCACCATCGAGCATTTACTTTCTCAATCTCGCTAAAAATACACGAGATCATGGCACAACGGTGTCTTTAGGTGCCACCTCATATATTACAGTTCGATAGCATTCCCCCATTGGGTCAACTTTGTTCAAAGTACTCTGTGATGAGTCTTCCTTGGATCCCTTCAATGTCAAAAGTCTAAATTACCTCCCCCCAAGTATTTCCCATCTGTAGTTACATTGCCGGTATTACAGCTATGGTCCCTCTCCCATGAGTTTGTTTCATCCGATGCCAAGTCATCCCTGTTGTCATACTCTAAACAAACAAAGTTTGAGTCTCCCATACTCCTCCTTCCCCTATTCCTCCATTCAGTGTGTCAGTCCCCAGATTGTCCCACATCTTTGGTTATCTCCCTCATGATTTTGATCAAGGAAACATTATTTCCTTGGTTAGTTGCAGGTCTCCCTCTGTCGACAAAGACACATCTATTCCAGAGGATAGACCTAGAGGTCCCTGTATCTTGGTTTCATTAACCTTATTGATAAGTTCCTTGGACTACTTGAGAGGAGTACTTAGTGCCTCTCGGGATGGTTGTATCTCACATGCTCGACTTCAGCTACATCATCGCATCGTTGATATTCGTACAGGGTATTGGTCCGTGTAGTATTTGGTTGAATACCCCAGTTGTCACCTGACTCTAGCACATTGGTGAGTCTATTAAGGGACCCAGACAAGTTCATGTCCCTTGTGATTTCCATGTTGCGTTGGAAACAATGTTCAGAATCCCCCAGAGTAGTGCTTCTGTATCGATTCATGATTGATGCAACATATTGTGCCACACAGACTCTGACTCTTCGTCAGTGAGTCCCAGCAGTTATGTAAACTTCCAAATCCAGCAGGTCATCAGTTGTGAAGATACCGCATTTGCATGAGAATTCCATGGGTCCTATGTATCAGTTCTTTAGATCAACATTGTATTCAGCCTCTCATTGAGGCTACCATTATGTAACAACAGTTGTATAGGATCGACTTTTGCATTTTGGAGCCTTGGTCCCATTATTTATTCTTTTGACAATGTTACGAGCATGGGTATGCCTGCCTTGTCCATATACATGTCACATATTCTTTGTATCTCACCCATTGATGGGAACCAACATTAATACAATACCAAAAACCACTATGTCTTAAATGAGGAAGCACTGCTTCTTCGTAGGTCTCTCAACTATCCCCAATATCCTATGATGTCTGTCGGCCATACGATGAGCTCCTACCCTCACACATCAGGGGAAATCTGTTAACGCAAAAAATTGCTCAACTAGCTCTACACAGGCTACACCACATACAGACATCCATTTCCTAAGCTTTTTTCCTCATTTTAGACCTCCACACCTATGTTTTAACCTTATTCTCTCTAAAAATCTCAAAGATATTAAAAAGTATCCTAAAAGCCCCACAAAAGAGCTAAAAATCACACAAAGGGCCTAAAAACCCCAAAAGAGCTAAAAACAACAAAAAAGGGCTTAAAACCCTAAGCAGGGCCTAAAACCCTAATTAGGGTCCAAAACCCTAAATGAGAGAAAAGGATAGAAAAACCTATAAATAAAGGGTGGAGGTCCCCATTACAGCATGACTTATTCATTTTGTTGTTATTATACTTGCATGAGTACTTTGAGAGACCATCATTCTCAAAATACTCATCCCAAGTCACCAAACATTCCATTTGCCCCACTTGCTCCCATTCTTGTGTGTTGAGTCACCCTCCGTACTACCCAAACCTGTGGAGAAGCGGTATTGTTCTGAGTTAGGGCACGGTGGCCCCCTTTAAAGTAAATCAGAAGGTATAATAGTCTCATTGTTATTTGTTTAGTTTTATAGATTGTTTGTATTTGTTTATTTTTGTTACTAATCATTTGTTTGCAGCTATCTCTTCCATTGTGAACTCTACCCTTCCGTCCCTTTAACGGAAGGGAGGTGCATTAGCACGTAGCCAGGGTTTTTTCCTAGCTACAGGAAATCTGAAATGTTGGGCAGTTAAAACTTTAAACAGGTTTCTCCATATTTTAAATTATAATATTCAATTCAATTTAATATAAAATATTATTTGTTTTCTCTTTATTCTAAGTTTTCGCAAAATTTTCTCTGTCCTTTCTCACTTTTATTTTCTAGACCACTCTTCTTATTTTTCAATTTTAATTTCTTATTTTTCAATTTTAATTTCTTCACCAATTCTTTTTGTCCATCACAATTGTTAAAATAAAATAAAATTTGATTAATTAAATTATTTGAACTATTTATTTTAAAGTTTGACCATAATTCTCATTTTTTTCTCTTTAACCCATCTAGAACACTCTAACCCAACAACTAGTTTTCTCATTTTTCTACATTTAAAGCCACATTATTTTCTCTTATACTTAAGCTTTTTATGATCCTGAAGATGGGTGGGGTTTCCACCCAAAAAGTGTCAGTCAATCTAATCTTCTACACATTGACATTCCAGAATTCTTAACACAATGGTTGAATATTCCGGAAGCATACATACTCAAATGTCATAGATGTGTTAATGACAAGAAAAAATGGTCCGGTTCATATTGGCTTTGGATTTCTAAGCTATTGCGGGGTAGATTTTATAGTTGGTATATCAACTATTATGGTAAGGTTTAACAAGGTGAATTTGGGCCAATTTACTATTTGATTGACCGTCAAAGCAAGTAACCAATAAAATATTGATAATGTAAATACATAAGTAAAATTGGTGGTGGTTGGAGATTTCTGGTCACTAGTATTTGTTGGATAGGTACATAGGTTTAGACATCTCTCTTATTTTTATATAGACAAAATAACATTTAAAAAATGTAACTTTCCCTTTCAACGGATTCAAATTTGAAATTTTAGGACAGTTGGCAACTTTTCGTTTAGCGCTCTATGAACGACGTCAACTAAGGTCTGGTCCCCATTTAAAACATGCCCGTTAAGGAGGGATTGACATGTAATCCATGGTGTCATCCCTTTGTAAGCATAGATACTTTATCAATTAAGGTTTTTAGGAAGAATCGGGTTGGTTTTCATAAGCGATAACTCCCCGCAGGCTCGGCAATTTTGCAAAAGTGTTTTGAGTTATTTATCATATCTAACCACGTGTCCTTGGCGGTGTCAGGTACAAATCCTCCTTGTGTAAGTTTCAAACCTATGCAAAGAAGAAAATTACTCTAATTATTTTAAGTAAAATAGAGATTATACCATAACATTCACACATAATACACAGATATTTACCTTGGAAACTCTTGATCGAGAAAACCAACAAAACTTGGAGACACACCCCTTATTTTCTGATTTTCATTATGAACTACTCATAATACAAAATATAGATATTTCGCAACATCCAAGTCCCTAATCCATTAATACGGATTAAAAATAGACCCCATTCTGTTAACAAAGATTAAATTACATATTTTTAGAAAAAACCAAAAAATTGGCGCACCCCGTCCGCCCCACACACATGTAAAGATCATAACACATACCCAACACGTTGGAGAAAAATATCCTTCGTGTATTTTTTTAGTGCACTATTGATTAGGATAGTTTATCTGTAGATCAGCTTTTTTATTAGCTAGACAATTTGTATTATCCCACTAGCACTTTTCCAGCGCACTTTAACACCTTTCTGTTGATATGTTTGAAAATCAATGGTGTTCTGCTACTATCTTTTAGTTCTTGGATACCATATTGTGTTCCTATTATTTTATCCTCATCTTACATTATAAACACCTAACTCCTTGTTGGATTTATCTCCCCAAAGGATAAAGTATTTTGTCATTTTGGAAGGTCGAAAACTTTGCAAAACTATTAGTACTAACCATTTGTTTGATTAACAAGGACATTTCTTTTAGGAGAAGCTTGTCTCTAATTAGGAACAGAGTTCCTAGGTTTGAGATTATACTTTCTTTTCATCTCTTGATTAATTTCATATATCTCTTCTATTAAATATTTTTTATACTCTTCTTGTGTCAGCTGAACTGTATCATTATCATTCTGCATCCATAAAATATCCTAAGGTGGTTCAATGTACTCTTCATCTAGAGGCAAATATCCAAATTGATTGTTATTATTATTATTATTATTATTATTTTATCTAACAGGAGGCTACAAAGGGGGATCCTCATTTTTCCTTTCTCTATTTATGATCTTAGGATTGAAAGGTATTATGTACTAGTTTGGACTTTTGTAACCTATTATGTGAGGGTTTCTATTTGAACTATTTCCTTCAACCTCAAGTCTAGTAAGTTTGTTTGATAGGCCTCTAAGTATCCTTCACATTTATTCTATATTAGTATCTAGTAGATATTTATCTTTACCAAAGGTACCAACCTCATCTTATAAATATTATCAGTAAATTCTTGAAACATAGTCTTGTGTTCCTTAGTTGTTATAGCTTTTCTCCATCATATTTTTGGAAAAATATTTAAATAGCTATCAATAAAGTCATGAAGGTTGTTAGTCATATTTAATGGGGCCATACCTGACACCTATCCAATTATTTACGGGTCGGGGTGGATGTGGGTCTCCTCCTCTTCTAGCCATTAGATGTTGTAGGATAATATTCCTAGTTTGAGGTGTAATAAAAGTCCTTTGAGGCTGAATTTCATACTATTCAGGGCTATAAGTGCTTGCAGAGGGTGATAAAGAAGAAAAATGAGGGTCTAGTAAACAATTTAAAGGAGTTCTTGGAATGTTTTGAGGATTCCTCTGATTATTTAAATCTTCTACTCCTTGATTTTGAAAAGCAAGAGATATTAAAGGAAAATTTATATGAGGAATACCTTTCTCATCAGAGCCTTGAGTAGTATGAAGCTTCCTTCGGTGAGCTCTTGACTAAGGGAGACTCCATAATTCTTTTGACTATGTATTATCTCTGGTATGCCTGCTACCAAAATACATCTTGATCCAGTGGAGTATCCAAGTGAAATTTTTCAACCAAATTTGTCTTATCTTCTTTCACCGCGCATAAATCAGATCTTCACTTTATTATTCCCAAGGAAAATACTTTTTATTCCTCCATCCTCTACAACAACACCATTTTTCATCTTATTCCCTAAGGAATACTACGATGAAAAATAATATGTGCCAAGGCATGATGAGGCTCAAACTTTAAAGATGTTAGAGCTAAATCTATGTAAAATGATATGAACTGCTTGTTTTCTTGAATGTATCAATGACTTGAATTATGAACTGGATTTAAACATATAACAACATTTCAAAATAATTTCATAGACTATTACAATGCTTTGAATATGAATGGATTTGACTTACAAGATGGAAACAATTGAAAAAAACAGAGCTTCCTGCAAGACAATTATGTGATATTTATTAGTACAAAAACATACTGAGATTTATTTAAAAGAGTTCAAAAGTTTGTAACAAAATTGTAAACATCTCATGAACTTATATGAATTTTGGCAGCATGGCATACACATAGACAGTAGTAAATAAAAACTTCATACATAGTTGTTCACATTCACATTTGGAAACTAGACCAGAGGTCAAAGAAAATTGAAATATCTATTACCAATATCACATTCAACACTATCTGTATTGACAACAAACATAGGGCCAAAATTGTTGCTCAATGCTTTATTATCATCTCATGAAATATTTACATGGATTGGAAAAGATGTGGAAATACATTAAGAAGGCCATTTCATAAAGGAAAAAAACTCTTTTTAAATACTTTGAAATCTTAATCTCGCAAAAATCTATTAAATACATAAAGGGTTCACCGAATCAACAATCGCTAGAGGGTCTCTAGGCCTTAGGTTATGAACTTGAATTACATTATATAGCCTCAAAATCGCAACAGAATTTTGTTAGTCTAAACTACATTGTAAATTCCTTTTAGGATTGTCATTTTCACTTTTAACTTTACATATGTTTAACAACTATTTTCACCTTTCAACTTTTCTTCTTAGTTGTGCCCTTATTTTTTCCTTTAGCTAGAGATATTTTCCCCCTCATGTAGACATTTGGATACACACCTGGATGGCCTAGTCGTATCCCTGTTTGACCCATCATTTTGTTCATCATTTAAACATGGACCTGTCCACCTAGTGGCATAAAATCTAAAGGATTTCATTCTACAAACCAACCTGGAAATTGTGGGATCTATTCACCAATGGGTTTCCTCTCAAGTGAGCTAGAAGTCTGTCTTGTGGCCAATCCTTGAGGTGAAAAATTACTTTATGATATGTAACCATTTATTTCTAGTATTTACCTATGGGGATGTGATGTTCCTTTAAAGTCTCCAAGGATATTTCAGCCTCTATGTTCTTTTCATATGATAAGTCCCCCAACTCTTTCAGTTACGTCCTTAATCTAATCTAGATTTGAAATTCGGGAATTAACCTATAAATAGCTTGATTTCTAGTTATAACTACTTCTAATGCGTCATCTTTAGGTATTTCATTTATTGTATTTCATTTATTTTCTTGGTTTACTTAGTTTGATATTCTTCCTTGGGGGGGTATTCTCTATTTCCGTCCAAAGGGTGTGGTAGTCCCAATTTTGTGACCCCGCTAAACATGCTTTTGAAAGAATCTATGTAAGAATCTAGTGACCTTATATTATTATAGCTTAATTTTAACAGGGTTTACTTCAATACCATATGCATGGCCACCTTAATTACTTGTGTTCTATTTATAATATGTAGCTCTTCCTTCTATCATTTTTTTCTGTTATTCAAATAGTCAATTATTTTCCCTCCCTATTATGGCATTTTTCCTAGTTCTATTTCAACTCTTTTTGCTTCCTCTTTGGTTAATTTATATGTTTCCAACTCATCTTATATGACCTATAAATAATCCCACTTACTCATGAATTGATGGGATATCTTAACCCACATATCTTGAATTGTACTTCTAAGCAATTTCTCTCCTTCATTGTCTAACTAGCTTCTTAGTAGTATTATGCTCTTCCATGGGATTCTAAATTTTTGTGACCTCCTCCAATATTTATTTGTTAGAAATCTTATCCCATATGGCTTAGGGGCACATTAATATGGATAATTATTGTTTTCTACCCTCTTATTAGATATGACCGTGTAAGGGGGTCATAGGCTCTTCTTTCATCCTTCTCAAGGTTCAATTGGCTTAGGAATCCTTCTATGTATTGTAGTGCGTTCAATGCTCTTACCTAATCTTGTTTGTTCAAGTTCTTCCAAATCATCCATCTTAGCTATATACCTTGTGTTGGTTTATGGGGTGCCTAAATTCCCTTCTTCCAATGGATTCCATTCCATCGACTTCATATCATCTATTCTGGAATCAAGATCTAGAGACAGTTGAGTACCTTGATACTTCCAGCCATCAGTGGTAGGTCCTCTTGTCATCGACAGTTGGGAATACATCATTGTCCCATGATCGATGGATTATTCAAGTGTTTGAAATCAACACCTATATTCACACTTGAATGTACTCGGTACCTTAACACCAATTTTCATCACCATTGGGTTGTCTCACATCTATTAACTATATACCTTAATGACTGGTAATCAGAGGAAAATTCATCATGTTTGAATCCAACAACCTTATTCACATTATGGGATCTGTACCATCAGTGTTTTGCATTGAATACCTTAGAATATGGTGGCATTCTCATATATGTTACTATCTTGACTATGACAGTTCCTATGGGACCTCAATTCCCACACTTGAGCAGTGTGTACTACACTATGTTCCAGACATCTTCATTCAGTATGGAGACCAGAATCCAATGTGTATTGTAGATGGTTGTGACCACTCATGACATATGTCCATTATGTCTATTCATGGCCATTGTATGGATATGTACCTGGGACTATTTTATATACTTCAAATCTGCAGTCATGCATTCATAGTCAATATTGTAATATGTTGATAAGTGGTCAGTTCTTCTAGTTGGGTCTTCACTACTCCACTTCTACATTGATAATGTATGTTAACCATTGTGAGCTTCCCTCTAACCTCACACATTAGGGGGAATCTGTTATAGCATGGTTTTACACACCTTATGAATCATGCCTTGATGGCATACCCTTATCCCCATGTATACTCATTATATCCATCGTGTTCAGCATATTCTTGATGCTTCAGTTAAACCCTAAAAAACTTAGTTTTGTCGAAACATGCAGGTGAAAAATTATGCAACTCGCATATCTAAATCTTGCTCCATTATGACCCATGTACATCGGGTTTTGTGCTTAAAAATAAAATAATTTTGAGTTTTGCAATCCAAGTCATAGTGGTTATGATCCATGAACTTCCATATGTTGTAAAACGCTTTGATTCGACACTTCATTTCCCATTTGAGGGCTATATATTGATCTCTTATGAAGCATTGGAGGGGGAGAAACTTTGAGAATAAGGAAACTATAGCAAAACATTTCCCCATTATCATTGCCTTAATTCGGCATCCCTTTATTCTTGTTGATTGGACCATTTATGTTCATCTCCCAAGCTCTCCATTATCCTTGTTAGCTTTCCTTTGCATGGAGGATTGAAGTGGTGGTGGCCCAGGTGGAGTGACTTGGTTTCTCAGTTTCGATGAGTTTCCCACAAAGGTTGTCACTATGTACTTCTATTTTTGAATTAATAGAAATACTCTTTTCTCATCCAAATTCATGTTACAATGTTTATATTTATTTCCATGGTTATATTTTATTTATACATCTTAAATGGATTATGTTAGAGTAGATGCTAATATTTTTCAAAAATATTGTATGCTCGGATACATGTTTTAGTGAGGACAAGTTGTAGATTGCAAGCATTGGATCGAAAGCTCAACGATGGTCTTCTTCGAACATTCGGTTGAGGTACAAGCCCTATCCTTTGTTGTTGGCATTTTACATTCATATGGCATACCTGATATTAGATTTGACTTTTGGTGTCACTCTATCTGTTGTGGTCTACCCCAACCCATAGGAATATTTTCTCCATAACAATAGTGGCATGGATGTATTGCATTCTCCAGTGATATATTTCATTCTCCAACGACATATTCGCATATTTGAGTGCCTCCTTAACTGACTATGTGAATCATATATTTTCCATATTATTTCCTCTTGGTTAAATAGTCACCATGTTACAATGACATATTTTATATTCCCGTTTCTTTACCACATTTGGGAAATATTTTGTCACATGTTCTAGAATATGATAGTAGGTGCACAGCTTGTGTGTCTTAGTATAGAATCTTTCCAAGTACCTTGGCTCACCACAATTGAAACAAATAATTTATTTTCTATCTACAATATCCTCTTCCTTGGCCTCAGAACCTGCTGCACACTGCTCCTTGATGTCCTCCCAAGTCAAGTTCCTTATTCTCTTCAGTGCCTTCAACCTGTAGGCATTTACTGTATTAACCTTCATCAATTGTAGAGTGTGACTGTTATTTACATAATGTCCAACTAGTTTGTAGAAGTCATAGAATGGTGCATCTACAAATTTTTTATACTTCTGCATCATTGGGAAATTGGGTGATGAGTGTCCCCATATGCAACAAATCTCACACAACCTAGAACTAGGTGCTACAGGGAAAGGACTACGTGCTCTAGAACCCAAATAATTATTCCTTGTCAGGAACTCATTCTTATGGTGGCCTTTTATTTTTCAAAATCTACACGACGGACATTCTCTAACTACCTTACGAGTAGATAGTTGTTGCACTTGCATATTCATATCAACGAGTTGTGTCTAAACATATTCCATTCCTGGTGATGCTTCACCTCCTGGAGTCACTTCCAATTTCATTGCAATCTTGAGCGAATCTGCATGTGTCCCATCCTTATATTGCATCAACATGACTATGATATGTGACAACAGACCCATAATGAACCATTCATAGTGTTTTACATCCATGATTTGAAATCTCAGTAGGTCTATCAAAATATTGAACTGTTGGTCATAGTCCTAGATGGATTCTCCAACTCATTCCTTAATCTCCTTGATATTAGTAACGCACTAAGATTCACACTTTGGCTTTTGAAATTCCTTCAAAAGGTATATTTTTATTATGACCCATGATTGGTCCTGACCTCCGGTGATAGTAGTATTATACTTCATGTACCAAGGCAATGCTCTATCTTTGAACATGGTCTCTAGCTAGATGGTCTTGGCAGCCTCGTTTGTGATATTTTTCACATCCCATATCATCTCACAAGTGAACCAATGTTGTTATGCATCAACGTTTCCTATCCCATGAAAGGAATGTAATATCAAGGTGGATTCTTATGTCATCTCCATACTTCCAAGTGTAGTCACACTTCTTATATTTGAAACTGTTGTATTATTACTACCTCTTGGACTCTAGATAATTGGAGTACTCCGTTGGGTATAACTAGACTCTATACCTCTAATGTTCACTTTAGGATTTGCTTCTTGCACAAATTCAAATATTAACTAGTCTTCCTGATTAGAAAAAGGGCACTAGGGAGTATGGATGGAGGGGGGGTCATACCTTGGCATCCATGTTCTCTCAATGTCATGTTCAGGAAAGCTTAGATCTGGCTACACATTCTCCTTTAATATTATGAAAGTACCTCCATTATCCTTTATTTTGTCTTCTTGCATAGCTTCTTGATTATTCATTTTATTTAACCTTAGGGGGATGATATCTCTATTCTCATCAGATCTCTCACTTTCTTCCATGTCACGTATTTTGGGAGGTCTCTCATCCTATGAGCTCTCTTCCTGCCTAGACTATGTTCACCCTTATAGAACAGAGGAACCTTCTACCTAATCTTAGTGTGTAGTCCCATATCTAGCATTCATTTTTCCTCTCTGATCTTCTTTATCTTCTCCTATCAACTTATTTTCTTGTTTCTTTCTTCTTATTTCTTGCCTTATTATATTCCTTCTAGATTGTATTTTGTCCCTTTCGACTCGTTGTTCTTATGGATCCATGACTATGCCAAGTTATTCTCCCTCTTCTTTATACCTCACCAATACAGCGTAGGGTTTGCGTTGCCATACTATCGGATTTCATTGTCAGTATCCGCTTCTCAACAAACAATGTCTTCAACTGCAATGGAATTTACTCCAAGGACCTCTTTCTTGGTCTTGCTTCATTCCTGTGGATCTATAAGATTAAATGGCTCCTATAACAAATTCTATTATATATCCTTCTTTTATGCACAAAAACCGAAAATAAACCACTCTATACCAACTTCCTATTTACACGCATACTCTTAGTGGTATTTATCTTAAACTTCCTATTAACCCATTCCCAAATCAAAATATAAATCTCGCAAAAGAAAATTTCATGCAGATCTAAGTAAATGTACCCTTCTTTCTAGATTTGAGGTGAAATTTGGAGTCCTATAGTCACATATACAACCAATAAAAACCCCATAGGAACCAAAATTTTCAATACTTTGTGAATAGATTAAGGTCTCAACTGATATGCACATAGGAAATTACACAGAAACATGAATCAGGTCTGTGCAGGGAGGTATGGTTTCTTCTCACTCATCAGAACATTAATTATTCCTTAAACATTCATCATTTTCATCCATACAGAAGTGTCTAACAAACTATTGATATAAATTCCATATCAATTACTCATGTAGTCATTATGCAAATCATAGATGGAAACAAAAACTTCATTATATTACTTTGGAAAAAATAGGTAGCAACATACAATTCTACAACATCTTAAAATTATGCGTATATCCTTCTTGGTGTCATGACAGAGTTACACAACGATAATATATCAATATTAGGTTAGAAAAATAGTAACTAAAACATAATATCTCAAAACTGAACAGAAGAACCAAAAAACCCAAAATCCAAACCTTTTACAAAATAGCCTTATATCAAATCAAGTTCCCCAAAACTACAAACTATTACTTGCACATAGTTCCTAACTGACTCAGCATGCAACATAACTGATTTTGTTGGGGTGTGACTAATTTTGTCTCTTTGGCTTGGCCCATAGTAACAGGTCCAAAACTTTGGCACCAATACTCTGGTTACAACCAAATTCATATTATAAAAAAATACCAACATTAAACAACTTTCATTTTCCCATGGGAAACTTTTGTGCATTGGAAAACGTCATTTGACCTTAAAAATGACAGGGCTACTTTTCAACGAGCCATCCGATATGCATTCCATGATATTAAGTAACTCATTGAGGTTTGTCTTGATGGACTGGAAACTAAATCTAAGAGAGTAGATTAACATTGTGCACAACCATGTGTTGTATTCATTAGATATCATAAGTACAACATTAGATTAAACCCACATAAATGCATATTTTGTGTGGATGTTGGTAGATTACTCAGTTTTATATTATCCAAGTATGGGATTATGGTGTATCCTCTCAAGTTTGAGTCAATAATATAGTCTCCCCCCAAAAAAAAATCAGACAACTTCAAATCCTACAAGGGAAGGCAAAATTCCTTAGAATATTTATCATTAATTATACCTAAATTGCTAAAGGTTTCATGTGTCTCCTCAAAAAAGATGCATTGTTTATATGGGATGACTAGGCTCAATGCTCATTTGATCCATTGAAGAAATCCTTAATGTCATCCCCAATACTTAGTCCAATGAACTATAGTAGAGACTTTCAGTTATATTTGGTAGCAACCGATTCCATTTTAGGAATGCTAATTGGTATAAGAATATGATTTATCTCAGGAACATGTTGTGTATTATCTTACTAAGGGTCTTACCAGTCCCTAATTTATATATTCTTAGGTATAGAATTTGGCCTTCCCAGTGGTTCATGATATCCAAAGAATTAGAAATTATATACTTCCTTGAAAATTACCAAAGTGGTTTAAACGAACCCCATGCAACACATTTTGTAGTTTCATACCATCGAGGGGGAGTATTCAAAATGGATAGTAATTTTGCAAGGATTTAATCTAGAATTCATCAATGCTAGAGCCAAGAATTCATTAAATTTTGTGGAATTAATTCATGAGTTAGCACGTGATAAACAAGAAATAATAGGTATCGAATCCTATGAACTCTACCCTTTCATCCCTTTGACAAAAGGGAGGTGCATTAGCACATATCCAGGGTTTTTTCTCGGCTACATTTTTGGAAACCACACTGGGTTGATCCCACTAGATCCCTAGTTTTACAATTTTTTTACAGGTTTTCCTTCATAGCCATCTGTGATAGGGCCCTCACGAGGCTGATCTGAATCTGTACTGCCCCACTACCTATTACTGTCGACCACTGCCGACTCTTTTTTTTTCTTGTTTCTGGCCGTCGTCGCTACTTTCAAGCTAAAAATCACGACCCAGTCGCTGCTTTTGGGCCGAAACCCATGACCCAGTCGTGACTCTAGCCCCAAAAGGCGCGACCTGTCTCCCAGGGCACATTTTTTGTTGTTTCTTGCCTCAGAGGTGACCCAGTTGCTACTACGTGGACTGTTTGTGCAAATCAATCGCTGTTGTCCAGCAGTCAGAAGCGACATGTCTGTTTCTGAACTAGTTTTACATTTGTTTACATGTTTGCACGGCCCATTCGCCAATGGTTGACTGTCAAATGAAAATCTATATTTTTCGATGTTAGTTTCTACAAGTTATATTCTATTTTTTCGTTATTAAAACATTGGAAATTAACATTCTTACATAGCCCCTCCTCCTCTACTCAATCATCAAACTTCGAGGTCTTTCGAGATAAGATGAGGGGTTGAGTAAGCTTAGTAATAGGCATCTATTTTTTTGATTGCTCTTGTCCACTACAAACAAGTGACCTTGGAAGCTAGAGGGAGTCAAAACTGTTGGGGGTGTCATGGCGTTCGCATCCTCCCTGTTGAGCATTGGGCATTTGAGGAGTTACATGTGGATCTACGAGTGGAGTTGTTTCCACCTTGATGAGAGTCCAGCACTCCTTCTTGTATTTGAGGGATACAAAAGTGGGGTAGTCACACTACTAATTCGCAACAAGTTACAATTAGTTTTCCATCATTATAGTTTGTATTTCACTTTGTCTTTGCTCTATTTTGATTGAATTCCATTGCTTAATCTTTGCAGAGAAACCAATATTATTTGCTCATTACATAACTGAAAAGGTAAAAAGAAGAATCTCATAAACAAAGTGCACACATTCACACCATATAATCCAACAAAACTCAGTTCATGACCCCGAGCGAACCATAAAAGTAACTAATTTACTTACTCAAATCGTACGGTTTGAGGACATAAGTCTCAACTACCATAACTATGGGAAGTGCTTGGTATTTTCCCTAAATCGCATTATGAGGAGTACCACAGGAACCCCAAAGAAGCTGGCCAACGAGATGAATCGCTAAGAGAAATGGGCAACGACCCCTTCTGATTGATTAGAAACACCCTTGTGAGGAAAAATCCAAGTGTTGTCTTCTGGCAGTATTGGTGGCCGAGTGACCACCTGTGAACCAATAGGAAGCCGTTTAAACCAAGGTCCAAAATTATTTACCGGTTACTACCAGAAAATAATGTTAATTGGTAATTGGTTTAAGAATATGATTTATCTCATGAACATGTTGTGTATTATCTTAGTAAGGGTCTTACCAGTCCTGAATTTATATATTCTTAGGTAGATAATTTGGCCTTGGCAATAGTTCATGATGTCCAAAGACTTAGAAATTATATACTTCCTTGAAAAATTACCATAATGGTTGAAATGAACCCCATGCAACAAATTTTGTCTTGTCATACCATCGGGGGAAGTATTCAAAATGGATAGTAATTTTGCAAGGATTTAATCTAGAATTCATCAATGCTAGAGCCAAGAATTTATTAAATTTTGTGGAATTAATTCATGAGTTAACACGTGATAAAGAGGAAATAATAGGTATTGAATCCTGGGTGTACAAACATGTATTCCTAATGGAAACATTTGATCCTTGGTATAGAACATTCATCATATATATTTAAACCCAAAGGATTGATGCTCTATTTTCTAGTACTAAATGACATTTCATTCGATTCCAAGTATATATATACCTCATCATAAGGGATACTTTATACCGTCAAGGAATCGAATTAATCTTACAAAATTATTTAGTGGATGAGAAATCAAAGAAATTATTGAATGATTTCCATGATGGAGAATTTGGTGATCATCTTTTTGGGTGAGAAAATGCTCAAAATATCTTGCATGCATGATACTACTATCCCACAATATTCAAAGATTGCATTAATTTCATAAAAAGGTGTCACCCTTGTCGAGTCTATACAAGAAAAATACAGCAGGATGCTTATCCTACTCCATTTTGATACCATGTGGTAACCATGGGTCCATTTTCAAACTGGTCCATTGATTATATGACATGTAATCCTCCTTCAATTGATGGCCATTCCTACATCATAGTTCTATTGGACTACTTCACCAAGTGGGTTGAAGCGATACCTACATCCAACAACTTGGGCATAACCACAACATACTTTGTGTTCAATCATGTACTATCTAGGTTCAGCATACCAGAATAGATATTGACTGATAATGGTTCTCATTTTAGTAATTCCTTCATGGATAAACTCACCACTTGTTTAGGATTGTGGTAATATTTTTCCTCGCTAGATTACCCTCAATGTGAAATCACCACGTAGTTAGGATTGTAGAAGGATTTTTTCTTGTCATCTTACCCTCAATGTAATGGTTAGGTAGAATCCATCAACAAGAATTTGAAGATCATGTTGCAAAAAACAGTGAATAAGAGAAAACCTAACTAGCACTTTATGTGTTTTTCTTCTCTATGGGCATACCGCACCTTAGCTAAAACTATGACTAGTTTCATTCGTTTCCAACTTGTTTATGGAGAAGAAGTTTTGTTGATGATTGAATGTGAAATACCATCATTAAAAATGGATTTTGAACTCCTACTTAACACCTCTAGTGAAGAATAAATACTTCTCCATCTTCATTGTCTTGATGAAACTAGAAGGGAGGCCTCTTTGAATGTAGAAGCACATAAGAAAAGGATTGAGGCCCAATATGAAAAATATTACCACCCCCAAGTCTTTTCTAAAGGTGATTTGTTTTTAGTTTATGACCAAGACAATAAAAAAATAGGGAAAGAGAAGCTTGTATCAAAATGATTTGGCCTACTTATTGTCAAAACTGTGATAAATCGAGGAGCATATGAGTTAGTGAATTATGATGGTGAACCTTTATTGGATACCATAAATGGTCTCTCTATGAAGAAATACTTTGTGGAAGAACTGATGCCTCGCAACACTTACTGTATTATGTTGTATTTTCTACATAAACTTTTGTATAGTAGTTGTTTTGTGGACACACTTTTCTTGCTTGGTATTTTCACTTGGAAAGTAGAACAAGAAACCCTCACATATTTGGAATATGCAGATGTTTCCAATAGTGGATCCCAAAAACTCACTTCTATTGCATGGGTTATCTTCACTAACAACTAGGTTCTAAGTTCAAGAGGCACTTCTTAGCTCTGCAACCAACAATGTTGTAGAATATTGTGCAATCATTGAGTTTCTTGTTGAGGATAACACCCTTGACATCCAACGAATAATCATTAAATGATACTCGCAATTGGTTGTATACTTGTTAAATGGTCAGTATCATATTTGAAATACCATACAGTTTAGAAATTTTGTACAAGTATGACCCTTGGAAAGGAAAATTGAATTCATCGAATACATTCATGTTCTTAGGAGTCTGAATACCATGGTTCACTCTTTATCTAACTATGTACTTGAATGACACATTAGTCATTAACACCATTCTGATATAATCAAGCATGTACATTTAATTCATGGCAATTTAATATCCCATGGGGGGCAGCTCAAGTGGCAATGACAAGAATTTCTAAATGGTTGTAAATGAAAGGTCACAAGTTCGAATCCACCCAAACTTACTCAAGTGTCATGGTTTGGACCTTGTGGATGCACCTAGAGGTATAGTGGTAGTGATATTGGATCCCTAGACCTTGTGTCACATGAGTACTATTCCATCCCCCATTTTTTATTCCCCTGCTACTTAAAAAAAATTCATGGCAATTTAATTGAACAAAGCATTTAAAAGATATAAGTAAAATCTGAAATAACCATCATATGTATAAGGAAAAATAGGTTACATCATAACCCAAAAAGTATGCCAAAGTTCAAAATACAAATGTTGGCCCCATAGCCATAAATGATGGTTATTGGACATGTTAGTCAAATACCTACATCACACACAACAATTTTTCACTAACATTACACACACACACACAAATAAACAACATAGTCTTTTCTTTCTTTTTTATGTTTTCTTCAAGATAAAACCCGAAAATTCCATAAAATTTTGGAAATGTTTGGAAAATTCAAAAATACTTGAATTGTTTCTACTTCCCAATCTAACATGAAGACTTACCTATGACTGTCAGATGATTGAAAACTAGCTCATAGCTTATGAAATCCATACTTGAAAAAGTTTCCTCCTCTTTTCCATTGCCTACACCTACAAAGAAAATGGTAAAAATGAGTATTTTGAATACATGTATAGTCGTACCCATTTGAATAATAGGGAGATGCATACTTATATTCTTATTTTTGATATTATAGATGTTAAATGAGCCTATCTTTTGACTAAACAGTTGGGTAATGAACTTTTTTTCTCATAGGACTCGAAGACTTTAATGTGTTCAAACTATTTGATTCGGGTTGTTTGAGATAAACCAAAATCCATGATAATAATGCATCTTGCATTTTATTCGAGATTTAGTATGATTTTTAATTTATTGCCTCACTTCTACTTGGATAGTTCACCTAATTGAAACTAAGCAGTCATTTGGTACTCTTTTTATATCAGTCAACACATAATCATGACTCAAATATCCATATCCATGGATGGAACACCCATAAGAGTGTACACAACTAGCTTAGTGCTTGTAAAACTCATTCCCTGCAGCATACTACATCATTCCTTATTCTTTTTTCAAGATAATAATTGAAAAATGTATTATAAAAAATACAAAATTCCAAAAAATGGGGATTGTTGAATCATATTTCACCATGGAGAGAATAATAACAATTGATCCTTGTTTTCCCTTGAACATGGGACATATTTTTGTATCAGTTATAAGTACATCATTTAGGTTTGCCTTAGGAAACTGTACCAGTAATTTCAACAGAACTCCACCAATGGGTTATCCATCTCATCATCTATGGATCTTTGATTAATTTATCTAGCACTGGTGGATTTCATAAAGTTCGATTACTTGAGTCCTATGTTTCCAAGTGTCATTAATCATCTTGTCATGTCTTTAAGGGAAGTCAAAAAAGTGTCAATCATTTCTCAAATATTCATGACCAATCATTTCATCCTTCCTTACGTCAGTATGTAGTGTTGGATCTCATATCTCTACCAAATTATATCCAACTATTGATCTCTATTTCATGTCGGATGATGTGGGATGCATTAATACCCTCCTTCTGATGGATATACTCCTATTGATACCAAATCATCTAGGAAGCTGATTTATCAAACTTGGAGTACATTGCATCTTGCAGTTATTAGTATAAAGTTCCTCACAAATGAAAGTGGGTATACATCAATGACCCATGATTATTTGATTCTATAAGTTTGGGATTCACACTTTCTAGATTGTACCGAGTACCTTGGAGTCCATCATCATTATCGGTGAGCCTCCTTGCATCTGTTAATGGTATACATCAATGACGTATAATTACATGGTGTTTTATTATGCTCGACATCAAATCATATATTCACATGATATAAACTTGTAATATCATTGCTTTGCATTGAATACCTCAGGAAAAACAATTATATCACTCATCAATGAAATTCCTGAGTTACACAAGATTAAAGTTTCATGTCAAAGTACCATGAAGACCTTGATATCTTTCACTTATCAAAGCACATCTTTACATTTCTGAAAAATAGATTTTGACATGGATCCACTATGTATTGTTTGTGGCCATGATTTTTTACTACTAAGCATGGGAATACCTGCTTTGGAAAGATATTGTATATTTGGGAAATTTCCGTGTTTTACTTGTAGGTGTTTTCCAACTCCTACATCCATGTTCCTACTTTGTTTCCCTTTAGTCCCAATCAATAAATAGTATAAAGAGTATAAGAGTATAAGAGATAATGTATTTTGACCCTTAGGATCACTTCAAACCTCACACATTAGGGGGAATCTATTAACAATCAAACTAACACCCTTAAACAGTGAATGTCAGAAACACAATTTACTATTCATCTGCAACATGAATATAGAAATCAAGTACAATAAGAGACATGATCTCTTAATATAACCACAACATCCAAAACTAGAAGATCTTAGTGAAGGCACGGGTATACTAAAGAGGAAATATTTAATGCTTGAATTACCCACTTAAAAACCAATATCCAGTCTCCTCCATCTAAGAGTGGAAAGAAATGCATGACATCTGCATTAATTGTGTCGGAAATATTGAATTAATAATGCAAGTGCTTGAAAAAATATGGAAAAGTAGGTTTTCAAGGGAATAAATCAAAGTTAGAAGCATATCTCACATTAATGTTTTTCTCTTGAACACCCAAATTATACAACTATAAAAGGAGTCGTTTCGGGTGAAGTAAAGGGAAAAGGAATGGAGTAAGGTTATGTTGAAGAATTGAAAGCATGGAATGTTTCTACTTCGAAGGATTTTGGTGATCAAGGGCATGGAAGGTAGAGGAGTGGATCTAAGAAAAGGAGAAGGAATCATATTCAAGGCTAGAATTGTAAGTATCCCTTTCTTTGAATTAATATGATTCAATTCAATTTTCCATCAAATTTATTTTGAAAGGTTTCCCTCCAAGTTTCTTTTGAAAGTTAATAGGTAGGAAATCATATTAAAGATTCCATTTCTTAAAGATTATTAGTAGAAGAGTAGGAAAATTTTATTGTAGATGGAATTTGCAGTTTTAATGGAGATCTAAGGAGCTACAAGGATTAGCTAGAAAGGAGTTTCATCCACCGACATAATGCAAGAGGTAATCCTCTTCCTTCCTTCTCTTCTCAAACTCCATGGAAATGATGTTTAAAATATTAGGAAAAATGTGATAATTGCTTCATACTTTTGTCAATAACTTATACGACAATAGTCCATGTGGATATTCTAAACCTAGAGACAATAAAACCCAGCAAGGAAAATTTTAGGGGCGAAATTCATCCCATGGGCTATTTTCCCATGTTTTTCTTCCAAAAACATATTTATCGATTTGCATTTTTTGAATCCCTATTTTTCCCAATTTTGATTAGGTAAAAAAATTTCACTCTAAAAATCGCCAAATTATTATATAAACTATATAAAATCCTTAGAGATGGAAATATTTTTAGAAAAAATAGCCAAATATTTTATAGTTGACATTTTAAGAATTGGCAATATTCACCAAGGTTTATACACTTTTAAATAAATATGGATCCTTAAAATTTTCCCTGATACCCTATAGAAATCCTCTTTGTTGTCCTGAGTGAATTCTATGAACATGGTGCTTAGAGCATCTTCATAAAATATCGACAGACATAAATCTTCTTCTATCCCTAGAATCTTGTAACAAGACAGACAATAAACATGTCATTGGAAACAATGGCCTTTTTCTTTGGATAATATATATCAACACACTAGGTGACTGATTTAGGAAAAGGACGCATCCTAGAAATGATGACCATAGCCAAGCTTAATATCTAGATATTTAGGTAATAATTTCCCTAATTGGTGAATGTTTCTACTTCTTTAATGGCTTGGAATGCATCTGCAATTGTAGTTACAGGGTCATAGATGTAGCATGGTGTATCCACCAAGTGTTCATCTTGTTCTAATGGTTTTCTAAAGGATTGTAAGGGAATAGATTCATACAGGGGGCATGTAGAGTAATTTGCAAGAGAATTGTACTAATGGAACAGTGCAATTGGGAAGAATTTGGCTCCAGACCAAGATTTAGGAGGATGAGTTCCTCTTGAATGACTCTTAGAAACAATACTAAAAATTTTGAATGTTGGGATATTTATACTAAAATTTCAAAATTTGGTGCATTGAATGAAGTAGACATGTGGAAGAAGATTATTGTATAGAAAGAGAGGATGTGGGGATTTATTGAATTAATGTAAATGTTGCATGTAATGTCCCTGACCCTCCAATCGGAGAAGAGGACTCTAATATTCACCAAACATATGGGCATCTAGCCTCATGAGCATGATCATGTTTATAATGCTGAAACAAAAAGCCTGAACATACTACATACTAAGATGCATAATCATACATATACTCAGTGAAAGCAAAACAACATTCATTCAAATACAATTCAGCATTCAACATGTCCATCATCATAATTCATTAACAGTAAATATGATTGCAAAACAGATTAGTCAAGAATACTTATCTTATGAGAACTGTCCCGCAACCAGCTACGTCGCTGCAACATTCAACCCAACCATAGGCCAGCGTGCTCGTTAATCTCTCAGAAATGTTGCCACCCCCAAGCTAGGCATGATTCCCCAAGGAATAAGGAACTAGCAGGCTTACACATAGCCAAGGATAGCAACACAACAAGGATGCACAATTCATCCAAGCCAGCACTATTGGGTTTATCACGCAGACAACAGATCAGCCAAGCCAACAAGGTCTGGTTTATCAGTCCATCCAAGAGCTGGGAAAGGCTAACTGCTAAGGTGGTGAGTTCATTGAAGAGTTAAGGGAACCTACACCAAAACTAGCCTGACTTCTAGGACACCCACACATACCCAACACAAGGAAATCAGTCCTTTCTCTGCTACGCAGTCCCTTAGGCACTGACTTCTCTTCCAGTGCTATTCAGGGGTTGTGGAGAAGAAATCTGGCCCTCTAGCTCTGTCTGTGTGGTTCCCAAACACACCAAGTTTTTCAAGCAACTCAGTCCCTCATCATCACTCCCATGTAGTCTGAAGACCAACCACTATGCTCATGCAGCAAAAAAGCACTTCATAGCTTGAACAGGGGAAGACAAACCTCAGAATCGTTCTTGGCCGTATCGTGGCAAAAATGATTCCTCAGCAACCTACAGCAGCCCAAAACACAAAGGGATATGTAGCCCAACAAATAAAGTGAGCAATACCACAGCCAACGTTCAGTGAAGAAATCATAGACAACAATCGTGGGAAGACAATATTGAAGCCTCAGCACCTTTACACAGACGACAATGGAGGGGATAAAACACAGCCTCTCTGCGTGAATAGGAGGACAACATATCATAGTCTGATAATATGAAAAAGGAGGCAAGTCTCTGGAAGGATCGGAGGAAGAACCTATTCCCAAACTAGCAATCCACAAGAGAAAGTAGAACCAACGAATGAACCCCCACACAAGGATCATGAATCCTTTTTATCTCAGCTCGCGTGAGGAAAATGAATTGCTCACAATGGAGAGAGTGCAGTCGTGGAGAGAATGGGATCATGGGCATAGTGGTTTTCCTGCCAGCATGAGGGTCATCCTGGTGGAGTGTGTGTGTGGGAAAGGACTGGTAGTCCTGCCACACTCCACTGCCAGCAATAACTGCCCCAGTGAACAGCAGAACATTTAAGGTGGTAGTTGGATGAGACAAGGGAAGGTGAGCAAACTAAACAGGGTGGAGACACATGGTTTTTCTCCCATGGACTCAAGGCTTAACATTCCCCCCTTTATCCTTAGAAAATCATGCCCCTTTTCAATATGGTTGCAGTGAACATAGCTGGTTGGGGTTATTTAATTAAAATGCATAATTACATGATGACACAACTTAATATGTATGTCGCATATCCCGATATACCATCGGTAATAGTTCCAATCACCGAAACATAACCAAATCGATGGCGAGGCTTTTTCCTTTAGCTCCACACCATGATTATTTACAATATATATATCTGTCATGTATATTTACTGCATCGGGGTCAAAACTGGGGTGTTACATTCCTCTCCCCCTTCAATAGCACTGTCCTCAGTGCTTTAAAAAATTTGAACAAAATGATACACTGGTACCACCTCAGTGCTCCGTAGAATTGAACAAAAATGGATGTGCCAATCGCATGGAATCCTCCATCTCTCACGTAGCCTCTTCAGGTCTGTAGTGCTCCCATTGTACCTTTACCTGCCCTATGGCTCGGTTTCGAAGCATTGTGACCTTCTTGTCGAGGATGCGCATTGGCTCGATTTGGAACTCTCCCTCGGGTTCCACCTGAATCACATCCCAATTTATCACATGCTTAGGATCATGTACATATTTCTTAAGCAAAGAAACATGAAAAGCATTATGAGCTCTAGAACTAGCAGGCAATGCAAGTCTATATTCAACAGGCCCTATTCTTGCAAGAAATTCAAACAGCCCACAATATCTAGGTGACAGCTTGGCACAACTTACAAGCTTCAAGGAACTCTTCTTTTCCCTCACTCTGAGGTAAAAATGATCCCCAAGACTGAACTCCCTGTTCATCCTATGCTTATCCACATAGATTTTATGTCTGTCCTGTGCTGCTTTCAGATTCTGTCTGATCTTTACAACCTCTTGCACCATTTCCTTAAGCAATTCTGGTCCAAGCACAACCCTATTCACTGGGTTATCCCAAGTCACTGGTGTTCTACACCTTCTTCCATACATAGCTTCATACGGACTCATCCCCAAGGATGCCTGCTATCCATTCTTATAAGCAAACTCTACCAAGTTTAAGTAATCTTCCCACCTAGTTGGTTTGTCCATCACATACATGCGAAGCATATCTTCAAGCACCTAATTGACTCTCTCTGTCTGCCCATCTGTCTGAGGATGGTATGCAGTGCTGAAGTTTATATTTGTACCCAAATCTGCAAACAACCCCTTCAAAAAATTGGAAGTGAACTTGACAACTCTGTCAAAGACTATTTCCTTTGACAATCCGTGCAATTTGAAAATCTCCTTCATGAATATCTTTGCAATGTCATCAGTCTTATACATAGACTTCACTGGTATAAAATGTGTTTCCTTTGTCAACTTGTCCACCACAACCATGATGGAATCATGTTGTCTCCAAGTCATCGGAAATCCTGTAATAAAATACATGGAAATAAATTCCCATTTCCATTCTGGAATTGGCAAAGGATGCAACGAGCTTGCCAGATGTCGATGCTCAACCTTTACCTGTTGACATTTCATGCACCTTGAAATGTATTCAGACATGTCCTTTTTCATTCCTGGCCAAAAGTACTGTTTTCTAGCTGTAGCAATTGTCTTCTGATATCCTGGGTGACCAGAATACGGAGCTTGATGGATTTCATCCATAACAACTCTCCTCAAATATGCTACATTCGGAATATAAATTCTACCTTTATAAGTGATAATTCCATCTTATTCCAACTTATATCCCTCATACCTCTTCTCAAAATTTTGCTGCTGCAATTTGTCTTTTTCCAGCTCATACAATTCATCTCCGGCAGTGCAATTAACAATCTATTGCCTGAAATCTGATTGGCAAATACTAAGGGATGCCACATGCATTTCCTGCACCTTCCTACTGAGTGCGTCAGCTACCTTTTTCTCTTTTCCCTTTATGTGCTTGATTTCAAAATCAAACTCACATAAAAATTCCAACCATCTTGCTTGCCTAGCATTTAGAGTAGGCTTATCAAATAGATACTTTAGACCAAAATGGTCTGTTCTGAGCTCAAATCTTCTACCCATTAACTAATGCCTCCACATATTGAGAGCATGTACTATGGCTGCAAGATCTAGGTCATGAGTGGCATAGTTCTTCTCATGTTCTTTCAGCTTTCTCTATTCATATCATATCACGTGGTTGTCCTGCATAAGGACTCCTCCAAGCCCTTGTCTGCATGCATCGGTACATACCACAAAATCTTTCTCTGGATCTGCAACTTTCAATACTGGTGCATTGGTGAGAATATTCTTCAACCACTGGAAGATTTCTTCACACTTCAAAGTCCATTCGAACTTCATCCCCTTCTTTTGGAAAGAAGTGATGGCATGTGCAACTTTGGAGAATCCTTCAATGAATCTCCTGTAGTATCTTGCAAGTCCCATAAAATATCTTACATCTATCACATTTCTTGGAGTGGGCCAATTCATAATGGCTTCAATCTTTTCAGGGTCCACAGATATACCCTCCTCTAAGATAATGTGACCTAAAAACTGAATTCTATATTTATAGAAGTCACACTTGCTTAGTTTTGTATACAGTTGATGCTCCCTGAGCAATTGCAATGTCAATCTCAAATGCTCTTCATGTTCTTTCTCATTCTTAGAATAAACAAGAATGTCATCAAGGAAAACAAGAACAAACTTGTCCAAATACCTGCTAAAGACACTGTTCATAAGGCACATAAATGTAGCTGGTGCATTTGTGAGGCCAAATGGTACCACTACAAACTCATAATGTCCATACCTTGTTCTGAAGGCTGTCTTATTAATGTCTTCATCCTTGATTCTCACCTGATGGTAACCAGACCTCAAGTCAATCTTGGAAAATACCTTTGCTCCTCTCATTTGATCAAAGAGGTCATCAATCCTAGGCAAAGGATATTTATTCTTCACAATAACCTTGTTCAACTATCTATAATCAATACATAACCTGAGCGTAGCATCTTTCTTCTTTACAAACAGAACCGGTGCTCCCCAAGGAGACACACTCAGCTAGATATACTTCTTTTTCAACAACTCTTGCATTTGCATCTTTAATTCTAGCATCTCCGGTGTACTCATCCTGTAGGGTGTCTTGGACACTGGTGCTGATCCTGGCACAAGTTCAATTGTGAAAGCAATGTCCCTCTTTGGAGGAATCCTTGGGATCTCATCAAGAAACATATCCTCGAATTCCTGTAACACCCAATAGTCCTCCAACCTAGGAGTTTCATCTCCTGATGGTTCCAGAATATGAGCCACATACAACTGGAAACCTTTCCTACAGAACTTCTTCAACTGCATTGCTAAAACCTGTCTTACTGAAATTACCTTTGGAATACCTTTCACAACTACTAGGTTCCCTTCTTCATCCATACATTGAAAAGTCTTATTGTAACAGCCAAGCTTTACTTTGTGAGCTTCTAACCAATCCATTCCAATGAGAACATCATAGGAAACAAGTGATATAACATTCATATCTACACAAGTGGTCAATCCATTCATGACGAATGGGCATTTCTCTACCACTTCACTGACTTTTCTCTTAGTCCCGGTGGCTAGCTGAAATAACCAAGATTTCCCATGCTTTACCTTCTTAAAAGCACAAATCTCCACTACTCTAGGAGTGATATAATTGTGAGTAGAACTAGGGTCAATCAACGTAGAAATAGATTGCTCAACAATCTTACTTGCAACTTCAACCACAGCTGACTGGTGATATTCCTGGCTATCCTCCAGTGCTGCATAAATTCTAGGGACTGCCCTTACTACTTGACCCACTGTTTCTACTTCCTGAATGCTATAAGCTGGTCTTGCACTTTCATTCTCGAGTGGGAAATATCTTCTCAATTGGGGTCCTTCACATTTCCAACATTTGAGTGGACCTTTATTCTGTTGTGGCCCTTTAGGATTTCCACCTATCACTCCAACTAGACTGCTCGCAACTTGGGATGGTTGCTTCTGTTGATTCCTGAATCTAGAAGGTTTGAAACCTTTCTTTCTTTGGTCAAACTTCTCATTCCTGAATCTAGAAGGTTTGAAACCTTTCTTTCTTTGGTCAAACTTCTCATTCTTCTTGTCCTTCCATGCCTTATGGTAGTCAGGTTTACCCTTGCTTTGCTCATAGCAATACTTAGCCTTCCTTATTGCTTCTTCAAGAGTCCTTGGTTCATAAAACTCAATTCTGTCTTTGTAATACTGAGGCAATTCACTTAGAAACTGTCGGACCTTCACTTTTTCATCTCTGATGTACCGGACATACCTCAACAATTCCAAGGACTTATTTGCATATTCATACATGGTATGCTGTCCCAATCTTAGCTCATGGAACTCCTTAATCTTGTCATCATAATACCTAACAAAGAGTTATTTCTGCTGGAAATACTTCTTGAACTGTTTCCACTTCAGTTTCCTGTCACTGATCTTCTTTACTTGCTTGAAGTGTTCCCACCAAATGGATGCTCTTCCATTCAGATTGAATATGGAAACTCTTGCTTTCATGTTTCCTGAATAGTCCTGCACTTGAAAGTACTTCTTTATCCCAAGAATCCAAGCCTCAGTCTCTTGTCCAGTCTTTATGTCACCATCAAATGTAGGAGGTTTAGCTTTCTTAAATTCATCCCGAGAGAGATCCCTACGGTGTCTTCTTCTTTTCCTTTTACAAGAAGATGCACTTGTGTCCCCGCTGGATTCTTCAGAATCAAATGATCCACTAGAATTCCTTCTCCTTCTCCTAGTACTTCTCTTACTACCTTCTGGTCTTGTTGTGCCTCGTCTAGAATCTATCTTTCTCTGCAAATTTGTCAAACTCTGCAACATGGCAGCATTCAACTAATGCTACTCTTCATGGAATTTAATCAAGCTTCTCATGGTGGCTGCAACATTTGACTATGTCTCTTGGAATCTCCTTCCATTAGACTCTATGTCATCATTTCAATTACAAACATTTTCTCCCATGGAATCTCTCGCGCGCTCGTAGGAAATCCCGAGCATCATACCCATCATGGGTTCTCATGACTAAACCACCTTTTGCTTTACCACATCTGGAATACTACTCTTGGAGGTGCCTATAATTCTGCAAATGTGTTAGTAGCAAACTGTTAGATGCGTATCATTAAAATAAATCAGACTACTTACCTTCCTCTTCCAGAAATTCATAAAATAACAATTTTGCTAAAACACAAAATTTTCTCTCTTCTTGTTCAGTCCTGTAATCTACTAACAGTCTGCTGAAATCTACTGAAAACAGTTGGAATTTGCTGAGAAAAATCTACTGGGAAAAATACAAAATTTCCTTTGGCCTAATCAGACCCTTTCCCAACAATTTTTTCGACACTTCAGCAGTAGAAACACCTAACATTCCACTATATCGAACTTTTAGTCCTCTAGACTTCCGAACTGTTCATCGGGTCTCTTTCCCAATATATTTTCGGTGTTTCGGTGATTAAAATGTCTAATCTTCCGATCTGCATCAGTGGGTTTCTCATCTATTTCCTTCCGCTATGTCATGCCTGTAGTGGTATAACACTCTAAACATTATCGGCGGGGAAACCAACTAACCGCTGCATTGGTAGTCAGGCACACTGTGCATTAGGCAGTTATTCCTCTATGCTTCTGCAATGGTGGCCAACGAACCTTCTAGGGTTTCCATGGTTCACAAATTTGTCATTGATCGGAGCAACTAGTCTCTACAGCATCGGTGCTCGGATGCACTTCTCATCGGATGAATAGTACCTTAGACATCCGCAACGACAGTTTCACAACCCTCAACTTTTTCCAGTCGGCGGCCTGATCAACTAACAATTTCTGATTCGGTAGTCAGAAGCACAAACGACTACGGTATCGATGGTTGGGGCCTCTATCCGTCAGAATATTAGTATTCTAGACTTCCGCAATGGCGGCGCACGAACCACTAATTCTTTTCAATGTTCATCGGCGACCAATACAGCTAACTTCCGTCGATCACCGATGTGTTCAACACTTAGAATTTTTTTTGAAATTTTCCACTTTGTCTTCCGCCGCATCGACTGTCGAAGAAACTATCCTTTGCAGCATCGACGGTTGAGAACTCTATCTATCGGAAGGACAGTCCACTAGCCAGCCGCAATGGAGGACACAAAATCAACTAAATTTGTCCTATGTAATTCATCGGTGATTCCATCGTCTAGTCGTCGGTGATGAAATCAACTAAGTATCGCCAAACTTTTCTCTTCCCTTTGCCGATGTGTCATCAGCAACCAATACAACTAAGAATCAGCGATGCGATCAACTAATTATCGTCGATCATCGATGATTTCATGGCTTAAAAAAAAATTTCCAAAATCTTCTCTCCACTGTCGCTGTTGACGGTTCAACCCACTATCATCTTGTCTCTTCTGTCAATGTTGCAGCTACTCCTTCCACTAATCATCGCTGATCCGATCGACTAAGCTTCGCCGACGGCCAAGTCTGTATCGGGCAGCCTTGCAACTAGCTGTCCACTGCATCAGAAAGCCTTCCCACTAAGTATTCCGATGCACCGACGGTCTGAGACTTAGAAAATTTTTCCAAAATTTTTTCTTTAATATGATTTTCGCTGCTTCATCGACTCAACCATCTCCTATTCTTCACAGATTTCCCACAGTCAACATCGAAGGATCCTTCAACTAAGTGAAGCCAGCGTTTCGGCAGTCTTCGGCTGATATCCACCAAAACTGCGGCACCCACATCCTCTATCCTTCACCGATGGTCGATGAACCTTAGTGAAATTTTATGCAGGCTATCCTCCGTCGAGTGGTCTTCAGACTAACTCTTCCAGTGCATCAGAATAAATTCTCACTAAGTCTTCCAATGAGTTGATGGTTCCAACACTTAAAAGCAAAAATTTCTTCTTCTTTTTTTTTTGAAGTTTAAAGTTTTCCTGATTTCTTTTGGTCAGTGGGAAACCTACCTCCGCTAGTTGTTTCTCATGGCCCTCTGAGGCCCAAATGCTGCAACATAAGCTCTGTCACTACATCATACATATACTTAGCAGAAGCAAAACAACATTCATTCAAATACAATTCACCATTCAACATGTCCATCATCATAATTCATTAACAGCAACTATGATCGCAAAACAGATTAGTCAAGAATACTTATCTTATGAGAACTGTCTCGCAACTAGCTACATCACTGCAACGTTCCACCCAACCATAGGCCAATGTGCTCCTTAATCTCTCAGCAACACTACCACCCCCGAGCCGAGCATGATTCCCCAAGGAATAAGGAACTAGTAGGCTTACACATAGCCAAGGATAGCAGCACAACAAGGATACACAGTTCAGCCAAGCCAACCGAGTTGGGTTTATTAGGTGAACAACAGATCTGCCAAGCCAACAAGGTTGGGTTTATCAGGCCATCTAGGAGCTTGGAAAGTATAAATGCTAAGCTGGTGAGCTCATTGAAGAGCTAAGGGAACCTACACCAAAAATATCCTGACTTCTAGGACACCCACACACACCCAACACAAGGAAATCAGTCCTTTCTCTAGTACGTAGTCCCTCAGGCCCTGAATTCCCTTCCAGTGCTATTCAGGGGTTGTGGAGAAGAAATACATCCCTCTAGCTCTATCTATGTGGTTCCTAGACACACCAAGTTTATCAAGAAACTCAGGCCCTCATCACCACTCCCATGCAGTCCGAAGACCAACCATTGTGTTCATGCAGTAAACAAGCACTTCACAACTTGAACAGGGGAAGACAAACCCCAGAATCGTTCTTGGCCCTATCGTGGCAAAAAAAATTCCTTAGAAACCTACAACAGCCCAAAATGAAAAGGGAAATGTAGCCCAACAAATAAAGTGAGTGAGACCATAGCCAACGTTCAATGAAGAAATCACAGACAGCAATCGTGGGAAGACAATATTGAAGCCTCGGCACCTTGACACAGTCGGCAATGGAGGGGATAAAACATAGCCTCTCTATGTGAATAGGAGGAAAACATCTCACAGTATGATAATATGAAAAAGGGGGTGATTCTCTGCAAGGATTAGAGGAAGAACCTATTCCCAAACCAACAATCCGCGAGAGAAAGGAGAACCAACGAACGAACCCCCACACAAGGATCGTGAATCCTTTTTTATCTCATCCCGCGTGAGGAAAATGAACTGTTTGTGATGGAGAGAGTGCAGTCATGGAGAGAATGGGATCATGGGCATAGTGGTTTTCCTCCCAGAGTGAGGGTTAGCCTGGTGGAGTGTGCATGTGGGCAAGGACTGGCAGTCCTACCACACTCCACTGCTAGGAATAACTGCCCCAGTGAATAGCAGAACATTTAAGGTGGTAGTTGGATAAGACAAGGGAAAGTGAGCAAATTAAACAGGGTGGAGACACATGGTGTTTCCTCCATGGGCTCAAGGTTTAACATTCCCCCCCCCTTATCCTTAGAAAATAATGCCCCTTTTCAATGTGGTTGCAGTGAACATAGTTGGTTGGGGTTATTTAATTAAAATGCATATTTACATGATTCCACAACTTAATATGTATGCCGCATATCCCGATATACCATCAGTAACAGTTCCAATAACCGAAACATAACCAAATCGATGGTGGGGCTTTTGCATTTAGCTCCACACCATGATTATTTACAATATATATATATATATATATATATATCTATA